>JAJIBD010021432.1:0-13946 GCA_021461705.1 Cryptotis parvus
GGTGTGTCCCTGAGCAATATGGGGTGTGGCCCTGATTTTTTGTGGGGGTGTGTCCCTGAGCATTGTGGGGAGTGGCCCTGAGCATTGTGGGGTGTGTCCCTGAGCAATATGGGGTGTGGCCCTGACTTTTTGTGGGGTGTGTCCCTGAGCATTGTGGGGAGTGGCCCTGAGCATTGTGGGGTATGTCCCTGAGCATTATGGGGTGTGGCCCTGACCATTGTGGGGTGTGGCCCTGACTATAGGGGCGTGGCCCTGAGCATTGTCGGGTGTGTCCCTGAGCATTGTGGGGTGTGTCCCTGAGCATTATGGGGGTGTGGCCCTGACTTTTGTGTGGTGTGGCCCTGAACATTGCATGGCTGGCCCTGAGCATAGTGGGGGTAGCCCTGATGATTGTGGGGTGTGGCCCTGAGCATTGTGGGGCGTGGCCCTGAGCATTGCTGGGTGTGGCCCTGAGCATTGTGGGGTGTGGCCCTGAGCGTTGTGGGGTGAGCCCTGATGATTGCGGAGTGTGGCCCTGAGCATTGTGTTGTGTGGCCCCTAGCCTTGTGGGATGTGGCCCTGAGTATTGCGGTGTTTTGCCCTGAGCATTGTGGAGTTGGCCCTGAGCATTGTTGGGCGTAGCCCTGAGCATTGTGGGGTGAGCCCTGATGATTTCGGGGTTGGCCCTGAGCATTGTGGGGCGTGGCCCTGAGCATTGTGGGGGCGTGGCCCTGAGCGTTGTGGGGCGTGGCTCTGAGCATTGTGGGGTGTGACCAGGAGCACTGCAGGTCGTGGCCCTGAGCATTGTGCGGTGTTGCCCTCCCAGAGCGTTGTGGGGTGTGGCCCTGAGCGTTGTGGGGAGTGGCCCTGAGCTTGTGGGGTGGGCCCTGAGCATGTTGGGTGTGGCTCTGAGCATTGTGGGGTGTGACCAGGAGCACTGCGGGTCGTGGCCCTGAGCATTGTGTGGTGTTGCCCTCCCAGAGCATTGTGGGGTGTGGCCATGAGCATTGTGGGGTGTGGCCCTGAGCGTTGTGGGGCGTGGCCCTGACCATTGTGGGGTGTGGCCCTGAGCATGTTGGGTGTGGCTCTTAGCATTGTGGGGTGTGGCCCTGAGCATTGTAGGGGTGTGGCCCTGAGCGCTTTGGGGTGTGGCCCTGAGTGTTTTGGGGCGTGGCCCTATGCATTGTGGTGTGTGGCCCTGAGCATTGTGGGGTGTGGCCCTGAGCATGTGGGGTGTGGCCCTGAGCATTGTGGGGTGTTGCCCTCCCTGAGCGTTGTTGGGTTTGGCCCTGAGCATTGTGGGGAGTGGCCCTCTGCAATGTGGTGCTTGGCCCTGAGCTTGTTGGGTGTGGCCCTGAGCATTGTGGGGTGTGGCCCTGAGCATAGTGGGGCGTGGCCTTGTGCATTGTTGGGCGTGGCCCTGAGCATGTGGGGTTGGCCTTTAGCATTGTGGGGTGTGGCCCTGAGCATTGTGGGGTGTGGCCCTGAGAATTTTGGGGTGTGGCCATGAGCATGGTGGGGTGTGGCCCTGAGCATTTGGGTGTGGCCCTGAGCATTGTAGATTGTGGCCCTGAGCATTGTGGGGCGTGACCCTGAGCATTGTGGGGGTGTGGCCCTGAGCATTGTGGGGTGTTGCCCTCCCTGAGCGTTGTGGGGTGTGGCTCTGTGCATTGTAAGGTGTGGCCCTGAGGATGTGGGGTGTGGCCCCCGAGCATTGCGGGCGTGGCCTTGAGCTTGTGGGGGCGTGGCCCTGAGCATTGTGGTGTGTGGCCCTGAGCATTGTGGGGCGTGTCCCTGAGCATTGTGGCGTGTGGCCCTGAACTTTGTTTGGTGTGGCCCTGAGTGTTGTGGGGCGTGGCCCTGAGCATTGTGGGGTGTGGCCCTGAGCATTGTGGGATGTTGCCCTCCCTGAGCGTTGTGGGGTGTGGCCCTGAGCATTGTGGGGCGTGGCTCTGTGCATTGTTGGGCGTGGCCCTGAGCATGTGGGGTGTGGCCCTGAGCATTGCGGGTGTGGCCGTGAGCATTGTGGGGCGTGGCCCTGAGCATGTGGGGTGTGGCCCTGAGCATTTAGGTTGTGGCCCTGAGCGTTGTGGTGGTGGCTGTGAGCATTGTGGGGCGTGGCCCTGAGCATTTTGGGGTGTAGCCCTGAGTGTTGTGGGCGTGGCCCTGAGCATGTGGGGTGTGGGCCCCTGAGCATTTAGGTTGTGGCCCTGAGCGTTGTGGTGGTGGCTGTGAGCATTGTGGGGCGTGGCCCTGAGCATTTTGGGGTGTAGCCCTGAGTGTTGTGGGGCGTGGCCCTGAGCATGGGGGTGTGGCCCTGAGCATTTAGGTTGTGGCCCTGAGCGTTGTGGTATGGACCCTAAGCATTGTGGGGTGTGGCCCTGAGCATTGTGGGGGTGTGGCCCTGAGCATGTGGGGTGTGGCCCTGTGCATTGTGGGGTGTGGTCCTGTGCATATTGTGGTGTGGCCCTGAGCGTTGTGGGGTGTGGCCCTGAGCATTGCAGGGTGTGGCTTTGAGCATTGCTGGGCGTGGCCCTGATCTTTGCGGGCGTGGCCCTGTGCGTTTCATGCCCTGAGCATTGCAGGGTGTTGCCCAAAGCCAAAATAAAGCAAAAAAAGATTTTAAAGAATGGGGTGGGTCGTTGCCACGGCTGACCACTTGGTTGTACCCTGTCAGTGGGGCCAGGCATCTGGAATTGGCCAAAGCGCTGGTGCTCGAGGACCCAACAGGAACAAGAATGTCCTGTTTGAAAGGGCTGTAACAGAGAACTTTCTCCTACTCTTTATGTGCCTCTTTCCCCACCTAAGAACTACCTCGTCTTTTATTTCTCTCTGAAACAGAAAAGGAAAGAAGCCCTGTACTTTGGTGTCTCCTGGGACTTCTGTTTGTTTTTTCTCTTTTTTGAGTCACATCCGGCAATGCTTAGGGGTTAGTTCTGCCTCTGCACTCAGGGCTTACTCCTGGAGGTGCTCAGGGGACCATATGGGATGCCGGGGATGGAACCCAGTCGGCCGTGTCCAAGGCAAACGAACTACCTGCTGGACTATTGCTCCAGCCCACCTCCTGGGACCTCTACAGGAGTGTTTACCAGAATCTATGCTTTATGGATTACACTTCTTTGGTTTCCTTTGTTGTTGTTGTTGTTGTTGCATTTTTATTTTATTTTTCATTTTTTTTCTTTTTGGGTCACACCCGGCAATGCTCAGAGGTTTCTCCTGGCTCTGCACTCAGGAATTACTCCTGGCGGTACTCTGGGGACCATATGGGATGGACGGGGATTGAACCTGTGCTGGCATGGGCCTGCCGTGTGCAAGGCAAACGTCCGACCCGGCTGGGCTATCTCTCCGGCTCATATTTTATTTTATTTTTGAGCCCTTTAATAATGCTCAGAGCCCCACTAAAAGTGATCCCTAAGCATAGGGCCAGGAGTAAGCCCTGAGCACTGCTGGGGGCCCGGAACTAAAAACTGAAAAAAAAAATTAAAAAAAAATCAAAAGAATCCCTTGGAGGTACTGAAGAGACAGTATAGCATAGTATAGTTAAACCAAAACAAACAATTCCATAAAATGCTCCCCAGATCCCGGCCAGGAGTGATCCCTGAGCACATCCAGGAATGGCCCCCAAACAAAACTAAATAAATAACAGGCCCCCGTATTTGACATGCCAAATACCACTCACAATGATAGACCTCATTCCCATGACGTGATGGAATGGTTTGAGGCTCTTTATGTTCCTGGAGTGGGCAGATGCCCTTGGGCTCTCTCGCATGTGACTTGACATATGGAGATGTTACTGGTGCCCGCTCGAGCAAATCGATGATCTACGGGAACACAGTGATTTTTAAATGTTTGAAACTTTATTTAAACACTGCGATTTACCAAATTGTTCACAACACAGTTGTTTCAGGCATTCAGTGTTCCAACCCCCATTCCCCACTGTTGTGACCTTCCCTCCACCATTGTTAATGCTGCCTTCCCACGCCCAAACCTGTCCCCTCACCGGGCACAGACTCATTTCGTTTTTATTGCTTGTTACAACATTTGTCTCACAATGGTGTTTCTGAGGTCAGTGCCTGAGGATTTGGTGAGGTGTTTGGTGCTAGTTGAACCTTCGGCGTGATTGCTTCATTGAGCCTCGTGAGGTTCGCTCCACTTTCCCATCTAATTGGCTGTGTTCCTGCTGAACTGCCACTACTGTGGTGCAGCCGTGCTCCCTAGGAGCACAACTGGGAGGATTCAGCGCCCAGAGTCGCTCTGAGATTAGTCAGGAGCTGTGAAGCTGGGCCAGCTCTACGCAGGAGGACGTGGTTGGCGCTTCCTGGGTTCCTCAGTATTTTCAGGGAAATAGTGAGAAATAAAGAGGCTGGACTCAGAGACAGAAATATTTACTGGAAAGCAGGAGCAGGGAGGAACTTAGCGAGGACTAAGTTAAAGTGTGGACTTCTTGCGTTGTTTCTGGGCCGCTCTGGCCAGTACAGGTTTCCCCATGTCCCGCACAGGGTCGCCTCCTGGCTGCTGCACGTCACAGGCTCGTGGGGTCCACCCCGCAGGGGCGTGTTGAGGTTACACCCGGGACAGCGGGACAGCGTGCGGGCAACCGCATTGCCCCGGGCTACCTCTTCTCCCAGGGGCTCAGGGACTGTTTATAGGAAATTTTGAGTCTTTGTTATCAAGTGGTTGGGTTGTTAATCTTTTTCTTTTTTTTTGCTTTTTGGGTCACACCCGGCGATGCTCAGGGGTTACTCCTGGCTCTGCACTCAGGAATTACTCCTGGCGGTGCTCGGGGGACCATATGGGATGCCGGGGATCGAACCCAGGCCAGCACAGGCCGGCCGCATGCAAGGCAAACGCCCTACCCGCTGGGCTATCTCTCCGGCCCCTGGGTTGTTAATCTTGCGGAGGCTCCTTTCATGTTAAGATAAGGCTAATATCCACTTTCTCCCACTCAGCTGCTAAGGCCCTTTCTTCCTTTATGGCTCTTTGGACTGTTGGCCCAGGCACAGCCTCTTATCTCTTGTATCACTGTATCACTGTCTTCCCGTTCATCATCGATTTGCTCGAGCGGGCCCCAGTAACATCTCCATATGTCCTGTCTCATGCTAGTAGAGCCCAAGGGCATCTGCTTGCTCCAGGAACATAAAGAGCCTCAAACCATTCCATCAGGTCATGGGAATGAGGTCTATAATTGTTACTGGTATTTGGCATATCAAATACAACATAGGTAGCTTGCCAGGCTCTACCGTGTGGGTAGCATACTCTTGTAGTCATCTCTAAATATAGCATTTATTGATGAACTGCGTGGCAGCAAAGCTGGGCTGTGATAGGCTGGTCTGCTGGGTGGAGTTCTGATGAAGGGAAGTCCGGATGTGGAAAATGGAGACCCTCATGGAGTGGGGGGTCGTCTGGCTTGTTACGAGGCTGCTCTCCAGGGCCACTCTCATACTTGACCACGTCCAAGCTCTCACGGCTGCACCCCTTCTCCCGCGTGCTCCGGGCCACTCAGCACCTCGGCCACCTTCTGCTTGTGAGCAGTGTCGAGGCCCTGCTTCCGTGACCGCATGGCCGCTTCCTCCAAGGTCTCAGCACCTTCAAATTTGCCCTGGCAGCTTTAGAGAGCCCAAAGGTTTTTAAAGTGTTCGTAACAGTTGGGCTGTCCACCTTACCTTATCTCTTGCCTCCTGTGAAATGGCCCAGAGCCTGGGACATATTTAATCCCTTCATCCTAGAGCACAGCCTTTGAAAATGATGGACTCCCTCAATTTCCAGGAGAGCCCAGGGGCGTGTGGCCCAGGGAAGTTGGAGGCTTTCTTCAGTCACCAGCAGCTCTGGTGGTGTCGAGTGTGTTCAGAGGCACAGCACTTCCGGGAAAAGCGGTTCCACGAGGCCAGACCTCCTGGCCTTTTCCTCCCCTGGTCCTTCCCCCTTCATCTTGGAGCTTTGCCTCCAGCAGAATTTGTGCCTTGTTGCTGCTTGTTCCTCCTCTGGTTCCTCTGCTGTGGCTGATTGGAGACACAGGGCAGTGTGTCCCGACCCGGCCACCCCGCTGCTCCGCTGCGCCCACACACGGGCAGTGTTTCCAACTATTGCACGTTTCTTTTTGTTTGTTTTCTTTGGTTTTGGGGCCACACCCAGAGAGGCTCAGGGGTTACTTCTGCTTTTTTTTTTTTGGGGGGTCACACCCGGCGATGCTCAGGGGTTACTCCTGGCTCTGCACTCAGGAATCACTCCTGGCGGTGCTCTGGGGACCATATGGGATGCCGGGGATCGAACCCAGGACAGCATGGGCCGGCCGTGTGCAAGGCAAACACCCTACCCACTGGACATCACTCAAGCCCCATCTCAGGGGTTACTTCTGGATCTGACTTGGAGGTCACTCCTGGCGGTGTTCAGGCAGACCATATGGGATGTTGGAGATGGAACACACGTTGGCTGTGTGCAAGGCGAGCATCAACCTGCTGTACTATGGTCCAGCCCTGAGTGCACATATACCCTCCACGTATAATCAAGAGTAAGACATTGATTTCTTAAAGAAGGAAAAAGAAATGGGTGTTGGCAATGTCTTTGTGGGGTACAGTTTGATAGTTTGGTTCTTTTCTCTATTTTTTTGCTTTTTGGGTCACACTTGGCAATGCTCAGGGGTTTCTCCTGGCTCTGCACTCAGGAATTATTCCTGGCAGTGCTCGGGAGACCATATGGGATGCCGGGGATCGAACCCGGCCATCATGGGCCGGCTGCGTACAAGGCAAATGCCCTACTCGCTGGGCTATCGCCTCCAGCCTCCTGGTTCTTAATCTTGACCACTTGTGACAATCCCCCAGGAGGCTTCAGACTTCTTGCTTGTGTCCACATCCCAGACCAAAGAAAGCCGCGTCTCCATCGCCAGTGCCCAGGGCCCAGGTATTGCCAAGCAGGGTCAGGCACCAGGAGCCTGGAACAAGTAGGGGCCGGGGGTGAGGAGGTGCTCTGATCCTAGGATCACAGCTGCATCCGCGCTGGTTTCTGCTTTCTCTGGTGGCAGTGACAAAGCTGAGAGCCGGGGCCAAGGAGCATGTTCCAGAGAAACAGAAGGTCGTGCAGTGCAGGCGGGAGCCCGGTGGGGCGGTATGGGTGAGAGCGACAAGCGGACCAGGGGTGGGCTGGACACGCGGCACTGCTGGAGGAGGATGGGGGTAGTGACACAGCTCTTGGTCTCAAACACTTTGTTTTTGGCCACACCTGGTGGTGCTCAGGGCTTGGTTACTCCAGGCTCCATGTGTAGGGATCACTTCTGGTGCACTTGGTACATATGTTGTGCGGGGATGGAACCCGGTTGGCCACATGCAAGACACGCATCTTACCTGCTGTCCTATTGCTCTGCCCCCTCACAGTTTCTATTTGGGTCACACCCAGCAATACTCAGGGCTGCTCCTAACTCTGGACTCAGGAATTACTCCTGGCCGTGCTTGGGGGACCCTCTGGGATGCAAGATGGAACCCAAGTTGACTGTGTGCAAGGCAAACGTTCTATCCACGGTCCTATTGCTTTGGGTCCCTCACAACTGATCCTCACTTCCCTGGGGCCTGGTCAGGGACCCAGGAAGCCGGTGTGGGAGAGGAGCAGACTGGGAATCATTGGGACGTGATTCTCTCCCTCGGAAGTTGACTGATAGACACCTGTGCACTCCAGCCCTCTCCCAGCCCTCTGGCGCCCTTCCCATGACAGCTGTTCCTCTGTCCTGTTGGCTGGGAGCGGAAGGGTGGCACCGAGGAGTCACTGTCTGAAGGGTATCTGCGGCAAGGGGAGCTGCAGGAGGGACGGGGGGCTGTGGGGGTCCTTCCCTGAAAATTCTTTCTTTTAATATTTTTGTTTTTGCATCACTCCTGATGATGCTCAGGGGGTTACTCCTGGCTCTGCACTCAGGAATTACTCCTGGCAGTGCTCGGGGACCATATGGGATGTCGGGGATCAAACCGGGGTCGGCCGCGTGCAAGACAAACGCCCTACCCGCTGGACTGAGAATTCTTTTTTTTTCCAGTTCTTTTTTCTTTATTTAAACACCATGGTTTACATGATGTTCACCAGTTTTTTTTAACATTTTATTATACTAGAGCCGTTACCGACTGGATCCCACGGGATGTCAAAAGATCACGTGGCCGCCCACCTACAAGATGGTCAGACTTCCTTGTTAAGACCCTGAAGGAACGGTTTGAGGCTCTTCATATTCCTGAATCAACCAGATGCCATTGGGCTACATTGGCACGTGATAGGGTCCAATGGAAATGTTGCTGGCGCCCGCTCGAGCAAATCGATGAATAACGGGATTCAAGTGATCAAGTGATCAAGATTATACCACAGTGAGATATACAATTACAACGTTGTTCAGGCTTGGAGGTTTCGGTCACACAGTGTTCCAGCACCCCGCCCTCCACCAGTGCCCCATAACCACCACCCATGTCCCCAATTCCCTCCCCTCCCACATCCTGCCTAAATGGCAGGTTCTTTATCTCCTCTCTCTCTCCCTCTCTCTCTCCTCCTTCTCCTACACATTGTGGGTTGCACTCACGTACACTTAGAAGCCATCATTTGCATTTTTGTCTGTATTTAATGCTCAGTTGTATGTTGGTATCAGACCTTTTGACATTTATTCACACACGTTCCCTTCTCTATCTTACCTAACCTCTGACTCCCACGTGCTTGTGGCAATTTCCACTTTTGGTAAGATCACCTGGTATATTTATGTCATGCAAATAAATGCAGTCATTCTACTTCTCTCCTTCTGACTAATTTCACTCAACATGATTCTTTCCATGTCCATCCATTTATAGGCAAATTTCATAACTTCATTATTCCTGACAGCTGCATAGTATTCCATTGTGTAGATGTACCACAGTTTCTTTATCCGGACTGAGAATTCTTATGCTGTATCTCTGACCTACTCGGGGACTGGAAGCACTGGAAACTTCGGCTTCACATCAGCTTCTCAGCACGTGGACATCCTGTCCTGGGAGTGGTTGTGTGTGGTCCATGCAGGGCTCTGAGCAGCCCTTGCGGCCTCTAGCTGCTAGAGCCACTTTCTTCACAGGGTGGCCAGCTCTGTGTCTCTTGGCCAGTGCCTGGGTTGTTTTTGTGGCCAGACCATTTCCAGAATGGGTGGGCAGCAGGGAGAAAGCCCAAATGATTCCTTGGCTGTGGATTCAGTGTAGGTGGAAACTTAGGTGAAACAAAGTGATTGACCCCGTGTCTGTTGCCTGTGGGCTCCACCACTGGCCCAGCTTTACAGCCTCACCGTTAAATTTTGAAAGAGATTAGGCACAGAAATTCACAGGTACACAGGAATCCCTGTGTTAGGGACTCTGGAGCACCCTCAGGAGTGGGGTGGGCTGAGTCCTTGCCTTGCCGGAACCCTGATGGCCCCACTCACACCTCACTGCTGTCGCCATGCCTGTGGCCCTGCTCCACTACCTCGCTCGCGAGATGCCAAACTGTTGAAAATTCCAGGTACCCTTGCTTCCAAGCTGAGAATATGGGATCTTCTTGGAGTAGGGGCGGACATACTCCCTCAGTTTTCATATGGGCAGACACACTGATGCCAGTCCCACAGCACACAACCATGGAGTCTCATGGCCCAGTTAAATATTCTGGAGTTTCTGGAGCATACGGCCACAAAGGTTGTGTGATACTTACAGATTCTCCAGGCCTGACACCCCAGTAGGTGCACCCCCGGAGTACACGGGGAAGGTAATAGAGCCCAGCTAACTCAGTGATAGCAACACAGGGGCTCAGAGAGAAGCAGCGGCTCAGTGAACCCTCAAACAGGGGCTTAATGACTCCCTGGGGAGATAGAACTATCTTCACAAATTATCTTATATAGGAGAAAATAGGAGTATCTTTTTTGTGTGATTCCATTAAGTATTTAGGAGTATTTAGGAGTACTCCTAAATACTCCTAAATACAATATAAAACAAATTGGAGCTGGAGTGATAGCACAGCGGGTAGGGCATTTGCCTTGCACGCAGCTGACCTGGGTTCGATCCCGGCATCCCATATGGTCCCAGAGCACCGCCAGGAATAATTCCTGAGCGAAGAGCCAGGAGCAACCCCTGAGCATTGCCGGGTGTGACCCAAAAAAGCAAATAAATAAGCCAAACTATTTTGTGCCTGCTAAGGGGGCAGTCTGGGAGGGTGTTTGGGAAAATGGTCACAATGGTCGAGGGAAGCTCATGGGTGGAGGGATTGGTGTCAGACTGAATACCCGTGGCACACACATCAGGAACAGCTCTGTACCACGGGGTGAAAATGAAGGGAAAAAGGGAAAGCGGTAAGAAAACTGCAGGCCCGGGGAGACAGCTGAGTGGGGCCCAGCAAGCTTGCTGGCATGTGGACATCCCGAGTTCCTGTTCCCTCCTTGTCCTCCTGCATGAGACATTCTGTGGTGAATGACCACCCTTCACCTCCAGCCCTGAGTTGGGGGAGGGGGAGGCTGGAGCTCACCGTCAACAGCCAAACCTAACCTGAGAAATCATGGCATTTCTCCCCCACACCGACTGGGAAAGATGATTTCCCTGTATGTTTAGGCAGGGTCAAATGTGTGGGCCCTGGGTTCCCTCCAGGGGAAAGGAGCGGATGTGGGGTGGGGCTCATGTGTGGAGAAGGTGTCCCAGGAGACTGGAGCTCCAGGGAGGAAGCCTGATTGCAGGGCTACGCACATCAATGGCCAGTGAGGTCACCGTGTGCTTTCTTTTCTGAGGTCAGAAGCAGCTGAGTTCACCAGGCAGACTGGGGGCGGCGGTGCGGGCTGGGGGGCTCAGGATGCCTTGGAAGCTCACAGGAGGGCGAATACTGTGAGCTGGAGGCCTACGGGGGCTTGGCCACGGTGAGCTGGAGGCCTACTGGGGCCTGGCCACGGTGAGCTGGAGGCCTACGGGGGGGCTTGGCCACGGTGAGCTGGAGGCCTACGGGGGCCTGGCCACGGTGAGCTGGAGGCCTACGGGGGCCTGGCCACGGTGAGCTGGAAGCCTATGGGGGGGCTTGGCCACGGTGAGCTGGAGGCCTACGGGGGGCATGGCCTCGGCAGAAATAAGGCTCTGGCCCACCCAGGATTCTGCGAGCAGGTGGTCATTTTAAGGTGGCCTGCAGTCTTGAAGGGCTTTTGTCTTCTTAATTTTGGGGTTCCAGGAAGCAAGCAGATGCCTTGGGTTCTACTAGCATGAGACAGGACATATGGAGATATCACTGGTGTCCGCTCTAGCACATAGATGATGAACGGGAAGATAGTGATAGTGATAGAATTTTGGGGTTTGGGGCCAGACCCAGTGCTGCTGCATTTAGAGTCCCTTCCTCTGAGGAAACTGCCACTTTGCGGCCCATCCCTGAGGGGGAGGAACATGACCCCCTGCCCCCTCTACCCAGCCTGAGGGGGGGAGGAGCCTGACCCCTGCGGTGTTGCTCTACCTCAGTCTGAGGGGGGAGGAACATGACAACTGCAGTGTTGCTCTACCCCAGCCTGAGGGGGAGAGCCTGACCCCTGCGGTGTTGCTCTACCACAGCCTGAGGGAGGAGGAGCCTGACCCCTGCGGTGTTGCTCTACCCCAGCCTGAGGGGGTGGGAGCCTGACCCCTGCAGTGTTGCTCTACCCCAGCCTGAGGGAGGAGGAGCCTGACCCCTGTGGTGTTGCTCTACCCAGCCTGAGGGGGGGGAGGAGCCCTGACCCCCTGCGGTGTTGCTATGGGAGGAGCATGACCCTTGACCCCTGCGGCATTGCTCTACCCCAGCCGGAGGGGGAGGAACCTGACCCCTGTGGTATTGCTCTACCCAGCCTGGGAGGGGGAGGAGCATGACCTCTGCGGTGTTGCTCTACCCCAGCCTGAGGGGGAGAAGCCTGACCCCTGTGGTGTTCCTCTACCCCAGCCTGAGGGGGAGGAGCCTGACCCCTGTGATGTTGCTCTACCCAGCCTGAGGGAGGGAGGAGCATGACCTGTAAGTGTTGCTCTACCTCAGCCTGAGGGGAGGAGCCTGACCCCTGCGGTGTTGCTCTACCCCAGCCAGAGGGGGAGGAGCCTGACCCCAAGTTGTTACTCTACCACAGCCTAAGGGGGAGGAGCATGACCCCTGCGGTGTTGCTCTACCAAAGCCTGAGTGGGGAGGAGCATAACCCCTGCAGCATTGATCTACCCCAGCAGGGAGTAGGAGCCTGACCCCGACAGTGTTGCTCTACCCCAGATGAGGGGGAGGAGAATGAACCCTGACCCCTGCGGTGTTGCTCTACCCCAGCCTGAGGGGAGGAGGAGCCTGACCCCTGCAGTGTTGCTCTACCAAGCCTGAGGGGGAGGAGCCTGACCCCTAGGTGTTGCTCTACCCAGGCTGAGGGGGAAGAGCCTGACCCCTGCGGTGTTGCTCTACCCCAGCCTGAGGGAAAAGGAGCATGACCCCTGCTGTGTTGTCTCTACCATAGCCTGAGGAGGGAGGAGCGTGACCCCCTGCAGTTTTGCTCTACACAGCCTGAGGGAGGAGGAGCATGACCCTGCAGTGTTGCTCTACCCCAGACTGAGGGGGAGGAGCATGACCCTACAGTGTTGCTCTACCCCAGACTGAGGGGGGGAGCCTGAACCTTGTGGTGTTACTCACCCTAGCCTGAGGGGGAGGAGCATGACCCTGACCCTTGTGGTGCTTGCTTTATGCCAGCTTGAGGGGGAGGAGCCTGACCCCTGTGGTGTTGCTCTACCCCAGCCTGAGGGGGAGGCTGACCCCCTGACCGGCAGTGCAGCTCTACCCAGCCTAAGGGGAGGGGCATGACACCTGTGGTGTTGCTCTACCCAGCCTGAGGGGAGGAGCCTAACTCTCAGGTTGTTGCTCTACCTCAGCCTGAAGGGAGGAGCCTGACCACTGTGGTGTTGCTCTACCCAGCCTGACGGGGAGGAGCCCACGGAGCCCTGCGGTGTTGCTCTACCCCCAGCCTGAGGGGGAAGGAGCCCGATCCCCTGTGGTGTTGCTCACCCCAGCCTGAGGGGGAAGGGAGCCTGACCCCTGCAGTGTTCCTTACTAGCCTGAGGGGGGGAGAGCCTGACCCCTGAGATGTTGCTCTATCCCAGCCTGAGGGGGAGGACTGCCCCTGCAGTGTTGCTCTATAGCAGCCCCAGTGGGGAGGAGCACGACCCCCTGACCCTGTGGAGTTGCTCTACCAAGCCAGAGGGGGAGGAGCCGTGACCCCTGCGGTGTTGCTCTACCCCAGCCTGAGAGGGAGGAGCCTGACCCCTGAGTTGTTGCTCTACCCCGCCTGAGGCAGGAGGAGCATGACTCCTGCGGTGTTGCTCTACCCAGTCTGAGGGGGAAGAGCATGACCCCTGCGGTAGTTGCTCTACAGCAGCCTGCAAGGGAGGAGCATGACCCCTGACCCCTGTGGTGTTGCTCCACCTCAGCCTGAGGGTGGAGGAAATGACCCTGCGGTGTTGTACCACCCTAGCCTGAGGGAGGAGCAACATGACTCCTACTAAGTTGCTCTACCCAGCCCTAGGGAGGAGCCTAACCCCTAAGGTCTTGCTCCTACCACAGCCTGATGGTGGAGGAGTTGACCCCTGCGGGTGTTGCTTAACCCAGCCTGAGGTGGTTGGAGCCTCACCCCTGCCGCGTTGATCTACCCTCAGCCTGAGGGGAGGAGCCTGACCCCTGTAGTGTGCTCTACCCAGCCTGAGGGAAGGAGCCTGACCCTTGCAGGTTGCTCTACCCCAGCCTGAGGGGGAGAGTTGACCCCTGCTGTGTTGCCCTATCTAAGCCTCGAGGGGATTAGCCTGACCCCTGGGGTGTTGCCTCTACCCAGCCTGGGAGGGAGCCTGTCCCCCTGATTTGTTGCTCTACCGCTTCGAGGGGGGAAGAGCCTGACCCCCTATGGTGTTGCTCTACCCCCAGCCTGAGGGGAAGAGCCTGACCCTGTGGTGTTGCTCTACCCCAGCCTGAGGGGGAGGATCCTGACCTCCTGTGGTGTTGCTCTACCC
>JAJIBD010021433.1:0-32500 GCA_021461705.1 Cryptotis parvus
GTCCCTGAGCATTGTGGCGTGTGGCCCTGAACTTTGTTTGGTGTGGCCCTGAGGTGTTGTGGGGCGTGGCCCTGAGCATTGTGGTGTGGCCCTGAGCATTGTGGGATGTTGCCCTCCCCTGAGCGCTAGGGTGTGGCCCTGAGCATTGTGGGCGTGGCTCTGTGCATTGTTGGGCGTGCCCCTGAGCATGTGGGGTGTGGCCCTGAGCATTGCCGGGTGTGGCCGTGAGCATTTGGGGCGTGGCCCTGAGCATGTGGGGTGTGGCCCTGAGCATTTTAGGTTGTGGCCCTGAGCGTTGTGGTGGTGGCTGTGAGCATTGTGGGGCGTGGCCCTGAGCATTTTGGGGTGTAGCCCTGAGTGTTGTGGGCGTGGCCCTGAGCATGTGGGGTGTGGCCTGAGCATTTAGGTTGTGGCCCTGAGCGTTGTGGTGGTGGCTGTGAGCATTGTGGGGCGTGGCCCTGAGCATTTTGGGGGTGTAGCCCTGAGTGTTGTGGCGTGGCCCTGAGCATGTGGTGTGGCCCTGAGCATTTAGGTTGTGGCCCTGAGCGTTGTGGTATGGACCCTAAGCATTGTGGGGTGTGGCCCTGAGCATTGTGGGGTGTGGCCCTGAGCATGTGGGGTGTGGCCCTGTGCATTGTGGGGTGTGGTCCTGTGCATATTGTGGTGTGGCCCTGAGCGTTGTGGGGTGTGGCCCTGAGCATTGCAGGGGTGTGGCTTTGAGCATTGCTGGGCGTGGCCCTGATCTTTGCGGGGCGTGGCCCTGTGCGTTTCATGCCCTGAGCATTGCAGGGTGTTGCCCAAAGCCAAAAAAAAGCAAAAAAGATTTTAAAGAATGGGGTGGGTCGTTGCCACGGCTGACCACTTGGTTGTACCCTGTCAGTGGGGCCAGGCATCTGGAATTGGCCAAAGCGCGGGTGCTCCGAGGACCCAACAGGAACAAGAATGTCCTGTTTGAAAGGGCTGTAACAGAGAACTTTCTCCTACTCTTTATGTGCCTCTTTCCCCACCTAAGAACTACCTCGTCTTTTATTTCTCTCTGAAACAGAAAAGGAAAGAAGCCCTGTACTTTGGTGTCTCCTGGGACTTCTGTTTGTTTTTTCTCTTTTTTTTGAGTCACATCCGGCAATGCTTAGGGGTTAGTTCTGCCTCTGCACTCAGGGCTTACTCCTGGAGGTGCTCAGGGACCATATGGGATGCCGGGGATGGAACCCAGTCGGCCGTGTCCAAGGCAAACGAACTACCTGCTGGACTATTGCTCCAGCCCACCTCCTGGGACCTCTACAGGAGTGTTTACCAGAATCTATGCTTTATGGATTACACTTCTTTGGTTTCCTTTGTTGTTGTTGTTGTTGTTGCATTTTTATTTTATTTTTCATTTTTTTTCTTTTTTGGGTCACACCCGGCAATGCTCAGAGGTTTCTCCTGGCTCTGCACTCAGGAATTACTCCTGGCGGTACTCTGGGGACCATATGGGATGACGGGGATTGAACCTGTGCTGGCATGGGCCTGCCGTGTGCAAGGCAAACGTCCGACCCGCTGGGCTATCTCTCCGGCTCATATTTTATTTTATTTTTGAGCCCTTTAATAATGCTCAGAGCCCCACTAAAAGTGATCCCTAAGCATAGGGCCAGGAGTAAGCCCTGAGCACTGCTGGGGGCCCGGAACTAAAAACTGAAAAAAAATTAAAAAAAAATCAAAAGAATCCCTTGGAGGTACTGAAGAGACAGTATAGCATAGTATAGTTAAACCAAAACAAACAATTCCATAAAATGCTCCCCAGATCCCGGCCAGGAGTGATCCCTGAGCACATCCAGGAATGGCCCCCAAACAAAACTAAATAAATAACAGGCCCCCGTATTTGACATGCCAAATACCACTCACAATGATAGACCTCATTCCCATGACGTGATGGAATGGTTTGAGGCTCTTTATGTTCCTGGAGTGGGCAGATGCCCCTTGGGCTCTCTCGCATGTGACTTGACATATGGAGATGTTACTGGTGCCCGCTCGAGCAAATCGATGATCTACGGGAACACAGTGATTTTTAAATGTTTGAAACTTTATTTAAACACTGCGATTTACCAAATTGTTCACAACACAGTTGTTTCAGGCATTCAGTGTTCCAACCCCCATTCCCCACTGTTGTGACCTTCCCTCCACCATTGTTAATGCTGCCTTCCCACGCCCAAACCTGTCCCCTCACCGGGCACAGACTCATTTCGTTTTTATTGCTTGTTACAACATTTGTCTCACAATGGTGTTTCTGAGGTCAGTGCCTGAGGATTTGGTGAGGTGTTTGGTGCTAGTTGAACCTTCGGCGTGATTGCTTCATTGAGCCTCGTGAGGTTCGCTCCACTTTCCCATCTAATTGGCTGTGTTCCTGCTGAACTGCCACTACTGTGGGTGCAGCCGTGCTCCCTAGGAGCACAACTGGGAGGATTCAGCGCCCAGAGTCGCTCTGAGATTAGTCAGGAGCTGTGAAGCTGGGCCAGCTCTACGCAGGAGGACGTGGTTGGCGCTTCCTGGGTTCCTCAGTATTTTCAGGGAAATAGTGAGAAATAAAGAGGCTGGACTCAGAGACAGAAATATTTACTGGAAAGCAGGAGCAGGGAGGAACTTAGCGAGGACTAAGTTAAAGTGTGGACTTCTTGCGTTGTTTCTGGGCCGCTCTGGCCAGTACAGGTTTCCCCATGTCCCCGCACAGGGTCGCTCCTGGCTGCTGCACGTCACAGGCTCGTGGGTCACTCCGCAGGGGCGTGTTGAGGTTACACCCGGGACAGCGGGACAGCGTGCGGGCAACCGCATTGCCCCCGGGCTACCTCTTCTCCCAGGGGCTCAGGGACTGTTTATAGGAAATTTTGAGTCTTTGTTATCAAGTGGTTGGGTTGTTAATCTTTTTTTTTTTTTTGCTTTTTGGGTCACACCCGGCGATGCTCAGGGGTTACTCCTGGCTCTGCACTCAGGAATTACTCCTGGCGGTGCTCGGGGGACCATATGGGATGCCGGGGATCGAACCCAGGCCAGCACAGGCCGGCCGCATGCAAGGCAAACGCCCTACCCGCTGGGCTATCTCTCCGGCCCCTGGGTTGTTAATCTTGCGGAGGCTCCTTTCATGTTAAGATAAGGCTAATATCCACTTTCTCCCACTCAGCTGCTAAGGCCCTTTCTTCCTTTATGGCTCTTTGGACTGTTGGCCCAGGCACAGCCTCTTATCTCTTGTATCACTGTATCACTGTCTTCCCGTTCATCATCGATTTGCTCGGCGGGGCCCCAGTAACATCTCCATATGTCCTGTCTCATGCTAGTAGAGCCCAAGGGCATCTGCTTGCTCCAGGAACATAAAGAGCCTCAAACCATTCCATCAGGTCATGGGAATGAGGTCTATAATTGTTACTGGTATTTGGCATATCAAATACAACATAGGTAGCTTGCCAGGCTCTACCGTGTGGGTAGCATACTCTTGTAGTCATCTCTAAATATAGCATTTATTGATGAACTGCGTGGCAGCAAAGCTGGGCTGTGATAGGCTGGTCTGCTGGGTGGAGTTCTGATGAAGGGGAAGTCCGGATGTGGAAAATGGAGACCCCTCATGGAGTGGGGGTCAGTCTGGCTTGTTACGAGGCTGCTCTCCAGGGCCACTCTCACACTTGACCACGTCCAAGCTCTCACGGCTGCACCCCCTTCTCCAGCGTGCCCGCCGGCCACTCAGCACCTCGGCCACCTTCTGCTTGAGAGCAGTGTCGAGGCCCTGCTTCCGTGACCGCATGGCCGCTTCCCTCCAAGGTCTCAGCACCTTCAAATTTGCCCTGGCAGCTTTAGAGAGCCCAAAGGTTTTTAAAGTGTTCGTAACAGTTGGGCTGTCCACCTTACCTTATCTCTTGCCTCCTGTGAAATGGCCCAGAGCCTGGGACATATTTAATCCCTTCATCCTAGAGCACAGCCTTTGAAAATGATGGACTCCCTCAATTTCCAGGAGAGCCCAGGGGCGTGTGGCCCAGGGAAGTTGGAGGCTTTCTTCAGTCACCAGCAGCTCTGGTGGTGTCGAGTGTGTTCAGAGGCACAGCACTTCCGGGAAAAGCGGTTCCACGAGGCCAGACCTCCTGGCCTTTTCCTCCCCTGGTCCTTCCCCCTTCATCTTGGAGCTTTGCCTCCAGCAGAATTTGTGCCTTGTTGCTGCTTGTTCCTCCTCTGGTTCCTCTGCTGTGGCTGATTGGAGACACAGGGCAGTGTGTCCCGACCCGGCCACCCCGCTGCTCCGCTGCGCCCACACACGGGCAGTGTTTCCAACTATTGCACGTTTCTTTTTTGTTTGTTTTCTTTGGTTTTGGGGCCACACCCAGAGAGGCTCAGGGGTTACTTCTGCTTTTTTTTTTGGGGGGGTCACACCCGGCGATGCTCAGGGGTTACTCCTGGCTCTGCACTCAGGAATCACTCCTGGCGGTGCTCTGGGGACCATATGGGATGCCGGGGATCGAACCCAGGACAGCATGGGCCGGCCGTGTGCAAGGCAAACACCCTACCCACTGGACATCACTCAAGCCCCATCTCAGGGGTTACTTCTGGATCTGACTTGGAGGTCACTCCTGGCGGTGTTCAGGCAGACCATATGGGATGTTGGAGATGGAACACACGTTGGCTGTGTGCAAGGCGAGCATCAACCTGCTGTACTATGGTCCAGCCCTGAGTGCACATATACCCTCCACGTATAATCAAGAGTAAGACATTGATTTCTTAAAGAAGGAAAAAGAAATGGGTGTTGGCAATGTCTTTGTGGGGTACAGTTTGATAGTTTGGTTCTTTTTCTTTTTTTTTTGCTTTTTGGGTCACACTTGGCAATGCTCAGGGGTTTCTCCTGGCTCTGCACTCAGGAATTATTCCTGGCAGTGCTCGGGAGACCATATGGGATGCCGGGGATCGAACCCGGGCCATCATGGGCCGGCTGCGTACAAGGCAAATGCCCTACTCGCTGGGCTATCGCTCCAGCCTCCTGGTTCTTAATCTTGACCACTTGTGACAATCCCCCAGGAGGCTTCAGACTTCTGTGCTTGTGTCCACATCCCAGACCAAAGAAAGCCGCGTCTCCATCGTCAGTGCCCAGGGCCCAGGTATTGCCAAGCAGGGCCAGGCACCAGGAGCCTGGAACAAGTAGGGGCCGGGGTGAGGAGGTGCTCTGATCCTCAGGAGGATCACAGCTGCATCCGCGCTGGTTTCTGCTTTCTCTGGTGGCAGTGACAAAGCTGAGAGCCGGGGCCAAGGAGCATGTTCCAGAGAAACAGAAGGTCGTGCAGTGCAGGCGGGAGCCCGGTGGGGCGGTATGGGTGAGAGCGACAAGCGGACCAGGGGTGGGCTGGACACGCGGCACTGCTGGAGGAGGATGGGGGTAGTGACACAGCTCTTGGTCTCAAACACTTTGTTTTTGGCCACACCTGGTGGTGCTCAGGGCTTGGTTACTCCAGGCTCCATGTGTAGGGATCACTTCTGGTGCACTTGGTACATATGTTGTGCCGGGGATGGAACCCGGTTGGCCACATGCAAGACACGCATCTTACCTGCTGTCCTATTGCTCTGCCCCCTCACAGTTTCTATTTGGGTCACACCCAGCAATACTCAGGGCTGCTCCTAACTCTGGACTCAGGAATTACTCCTGGCCGTGCTTGGGGGACCCTCTGGGATGCAGGATGGAACCCAAGTTGACTGTGTGCAAGGCAAATGTTCTATCCACGGTCCTATTGCTTTGGGTCCCTCACAACTGATCCTCACTTCCCTGGGGCCTGGTCAGGGACCCAGGAAGCCGGTGTGGGAGAGGAGCAGACTGGGAATCACTGGGACGTGATTCTCTCCTCCGGAAGTTGACTGATAGACACCTGTGCACTCCAGCCCTCCCCCAGCCCTCTGGCGCCCTTCCCATGACAGCTGCTCCTCTGTCCTGTTGGCTGGGAGCGGAAGGGTGGCACCGAGGAGTCACTGTCTGGAGGGTATCTGCGGCAAGGGGAGCTGCAGGAGGGACGGGGGCTGTGGGGTCCTTCCCTGAAAATTCTTTCTTTTAATATTTTTGTTTTTGCATCACTCCTGATGATGCTCAGGGGTTACTCCTGGCTCTGCACTCAGGAATTACTCCTGGCAGTGCTCGGGGGACCATATGGGATGTCGGGGATCAAACCGGGTCGGCCGCGTGCAAGACAAACGCCCTACCCGCTGGACTGAGAATTCTTTTTTTTTCCAGTTCTTTTTTCTTTTATTTAAACACCATGGTTTACATGATGTTCACCAGTTTTTTTTTAACATTTTTTATCTGGCCGTACCGACTGATCCCACGGGGTCAAAGACACGCGCCGCCCCCACGATGGCGACTCCGAGACCCGAGGACGGTTTGAGGCTCCCCTGACACCGAGCCATGCCTGACGGATAGGCCAGAAAGGCGGGCCGCGGAAAAAAGAATGGATTATACCACAGTGAGATATACAATTACAACGTTGTTCACGCTTGGAGGTTTCGGTCACACAGTGTTCCAGCACCCCGCCCTCCACCAGTGCCCCATCACCCACCACCCATGTCCCCAATTCCCTCCCCCTCCCACATCCTGCCTAAATGGCAGGTTCTTTATCTCCTCTCTCTCTCCCTCTCTCTCTCCTCCTTCTCCTACACATTGTGGGTTGCACTACGCACACTTAGAAGCCATCATTTGCATTTTTGTCTGTATTTAATGCTCAGTTGTATGTTGGTATCAGACCTTTTGACATTTATTCACACACGTTCCCTTCTCTATCTTACCTAACCTCTGACTCCCACGTGCTTGTGGCAATTTCCACTTTTGGTAAGATCACCTGGTATATTTATGTCATGCAAATAAATGCAGTCATTCTATCTCTCTCTCCTTCTGACTAATTTCACTCAACATGATTCTTTCCATGTCCATCCATTTATAGGCAAATTTCATAACTTCATTATTCCTGACAGCTGCATAGTATTCCATTGTGTAGATGTACCACAGTTTCTTTATCCAGACTGAGAATTCTTATGCTGTATCTCTGACCTACTCGGGGACTGGAAGCACTGGAAACTTCGGCTTCACATCAGCTTCTCAGCACGTGGACATCCTGTCCTGGGAGTGGTTGTGTGTGGTCCATGCAGGGCTCTGAGCAGCCCTTGCGGCCTCTAGCTGCTAGCGGCGGAGCCACTTTCTTCACAGGGTGGCCAGCTCTGTGTCTCTTGGCCAGTGCCTGGGTTGTTTTTGTGGCCAGACCATTTCCAGAATGGGTGGGCAGCAGGGAGAAAGCCCAAATGATTCCTTGGCTGTGGATTCAGTGTAGGTGGAAGCTTAAGGCGAAACAAAGTGATTGACCCCGTGTCTGTTGCCTGTGGGCTCCACCACTGGCCCAGCTTTACAGCCTCACCGTTAAATTTTGAAAGAGATTAGGCACAGAAATTCACAGGTACACAGGAATCCCTGTGTTAGGAACTCTGGAGCACCCTCAGGAGTGGGGTGGGCTGAGTCCTTGCCTTGCCGGAACCCTGATGGCCCCACTCACACCTCACTGCTGTCGCCATGCCTGTGGCCCTGCTCCACTACCTCGCTGCGAGATGCCAAACTGTTGAAAATTCCAGGTACCCTTGCTTCCAAGCTGAGAATATGGGATCTTCTTGGAGTAGGGGCGGACATACTCCCTCAGTTTTCATATGGGCAGACACACTGATGCCAGTCCCACAGCACACAACCATGGAGTCTCATGGCCCAGTTAAATATTCTGGAGTTTCTGGAGCATACGGCCACAAAGGTGGCTGTGTGATACCTACAGATTCTCCAGGCCTGACACCCCAGTAGGCGCACCCCGGAGTACACGGGAAGGTAATAGAGCCCAGCTAACTCAGTGATAGCAACACAGGGGCTCAGAGAGAAGCAGCGGCTCAGTGAACCCTCAAACAGGGGCTTAATGACTCCCTGGGGAGATAGAACTATCTTCACAAATTATCTTATATAGGAGAAAATAGGAGTATCTTTTTTGTGTGTGATTCCATTAAGTTTAGGAGTATTTAGGAGTACTCCTAAATACCCTAAACAATATAAAACAAATTGGAGCTGGAGTGATAGCACAGCGGGTAGGGCATTTGCCTTGCACGCAGCTGACCTGGGTTCGATCCCCGGCATCCCATATGGTCCCAGAGCACCGCCAGGAGTAATTCCTGAGCGAAGAGCCAGGAGCAACCCCTGAGCATTGCCGGGTGTGACCCAAAAAGCAAATAAATAAGCCAAACTATTTTGTGCCTGCTAAGGGGGCAGTCTGGGAGGGTGTTTGGGAAAATGGTCACAATGGTCGAGGGAAGCTCATGGGTGGAGGGATTGGTGTCAGACTGAATACCCGTGGCACACACATCAGGAACAGCTCTGTACCACGGGGTGAAAATGAAGGGAAAAAGGGAAAGCGGTAAGAAAACTGCAGGCCCGGGAGACAGCTGAGTGGGGCCCAGCAAGCTTGCTGGCATGTGGACATCCCGAGTTCCTGTTCCCCTCCTTGTCCTCCTGCATGAGACATTCTGTGGTGAATGACCACCCTTCACCTCCAGCCCTGAGTTGGGGAGGGGGAGGCTGGAGCTCACCGTCAACAGCCAAACCTAACCTGAGAAATCATGGCATTTCTCCCCCACACCGACTGGGAAAGATGATTTCCTGTATGTTTAGTCAGGGTCAAATGTGTGGGCCCTGGGTTCCTCCAGGGGAAAGGAGCGGATGTGGGGTGGGGGCTCATGTGTGGAGAAGGTGTCCCAGGAGACTGGAGCTCCAGGGAGGAAGCCTGATTGCAGGGCTACGCACATCAATGGCCAGTGAGGTCACCGTGTGCTTTCTTTTCTGAGGTCAGAAGCAGCTGAGTTCACCAGGCAGACTGGGGCGGCGGTGCGGGCTGGGGGCTCAGGATGCCTTGGAAGCTCACAGGAGGGCGAATACTGTGAGCTGGAGGCCTACGGGGGCTTGGCCACGGTGAGCTGGAGGCCTACGGGGGCCTGGCCACGGTGAGCTGGAGGCCTACGGGGGCTTGGCCACGGTGAGCTGGAGGCCTACGGGGGCCTGGCCACGGTGAGCTGGAGGCCTACGGGGGCCTGGCCACGGTGAGCTGGAAGCCTATGGGGGCTTGGCCACGGTGAGCTGGAGGCCTACGGGGGCATGGCCTCGGCAGAAATAAGGCTCTGGCCCACCCAGGATTCTGCGAGCAGGTGGTCATTTTAAGGTGGCCTGAAGTCTTGAAGGGCTTTTGTCTTCTTAATTTTGGGGTTCCAGGAAGCAAGCAGATGCCTTGGGTTCTACTAGCATGAGACAGGACATATGGAGATATCACTGGTGCCCGCTCTAGCACATAGATGATGAACGGGAAGATAGTGATAGTGATAGAATTTTGGGGTTTGGGGCCAGACCCAGTGCTGCTGCATTTAGAGTCCTTCCTCTGAGGAAACTGCCACTTTGCGGCCCATCCCTGAGGGGGAGGAACATGACCCCTGCCCCCTCTACCCAGCCTGAGGGGGAGGAGCCTGACCCCTGCGGTGTTGCTCTACCTCAGTCTGAGGGGGAGGAACATGACAACTGCAGTGTTGCTCTACCCCAGCCTGAGGGGGAGGAGCCTGACCCCTGCGGTGTTGCTCTACCACAGCCTGAGGGAGGAGGAGCCTGACCCCCTGCGGTGTTGCTCTACCCCAGCCTGAGGGGGGGGAGCCTGACCCCTGCAGTGTTGCTCTACCCCAGCCTGAGGGAGGAGGAGCCTGACCCCTGTGGTGTTGCTCTACCCAGCCTGAGGGGGAGGAGCCTGACCCCTGCGGTGTTGCTCAAGTGGGAGGAGCATGACCCTTGACCCCGCGGCATTGCTCTACCCCAGCCGGAGGGGGGAGGAACCTGACCCCTGTGGTATTGCTCTACCCAGCCTGAGGGGGAGGAGCATGACCCCTGCGGTGTTGCTCTACCCCAGCCTGAGGGGGAGGAGCCTGACCCCTGTGGTGTTGCTCTACCCCAGCCTGAGGGGGGAGGAGCCTGACCCCTGCGGTGTTGCTCTACCCCAGCCTGAGGGGAGGGAGGAGCATGACCCTTTGCAGTGTTGCTCTACCCCAGCCTGAGGGGGAGGAGCCTGACCCCCTGCGGTGTTGCTCTACCCCAGCCTGAGGGGGAGGAGCCTGACCCCTAAGTTGTTGCTCTACCACAGCCTGAAGGGGAGGAGCCTGACCCCCTGCGGTGTTGCTCTACCCAAGCCTGAGGGGGGGAGGAGCATGACCCCTGCGGCATTGCTCTACCCCAGCCAGGGGGAGGAGCCTGACCCCCGACAGTGTTGCTCTACCCCAGCCTGAGGGGGAGGAGAATGAACCCTGACCCCTGCGGTGTTGCTCTACCCCAGCCTGAGGGAGGAGGAGCCTGACCCCTGCAGTGTTGCTCTACCAAGCCTGAGGGGGAGGAGCCTGACCCCTGAGGTGTTGCTCTACCCAGGCTGAGGGGGAGGAGCCTGACCCCTGCGGTGTTGCTCTACCCCAGCCTGAGGGAAAAGGAGCATGACCCCTGCGGTGTTGTTCTACCCTAGCCTGAGGAGGGAGGAGCGTGACCCCTGCAGTTTTGCTCTACCCCAGCCTGAGGGAGGAGGAGCATGACCCCTGCAGTGTTGCTCTACCCCAGACTGAGGGGGAGGAGCATGACCCCTACAGTGTTGCTCTACCCCAGACTGAGGGGGGAGGAGCCTGAACCTTGTGGTGTTACTCTACCCTAGCCTGAGGGGGGAGGAGCATGACCCCCTGACCCTTGTGGTGTTGCTTTACGCCAGCTTGAGGGGGGGGAGGAGCCTGACCCCTGTGGTGTTGCTCTACCCCAGCCTGAGGGGGGGAGGAGCATGACCCCCTGACCCCGGCAGTGCAGCTCTACCCAGCCTGAGGGGGAGGAGCATGACACCTGTGGTGTTGCTCTACCCAGCCTGAGGGGGGAGGAGCCTGACCCCCTAGGTTGTTGCTCTACCCCAGCCTGAAAGGGGAGGAGCCTGACCACTGTGGTGTTGCTCTACTCCAGCCTGAGGGGGAGGAGCCTGACCCCTGCGGTGTTGCTCTACCCCAGCCTGAGGGGGAAGGAGCCTGACCCCTGTGGTGTTGCTCTACCCCAGCCTGAGGGGGGAGGAGCCTGACCCCTGCAGTGTTGCTCTACCAAGCCTGAGGGGGGGAGGAGCCTGACCCCTGAGATGTTGCTCTACCCCAGCCTGAGGGGGAGGAACCTGACCCCTGCAGTGTTGCTCTATAGCAGCCTCAGTGGGGAGGAGCATGACCCCTGACCCCTGTGGTGTTGCTCTACCCAGCCAGAGGGGGAGGAGCCTGACCCCTGCGGTGTTGCTCTACCCCAGCCTGAGAGGGGAGGAGCCTGACCCCCTGCGGTGTTGCTCTACCCCAGCCTGAGGCAGGAGGAGCATGACCCCTGCGGTGTTGCTCTACCCAGCCTGAGGGGGAGGAGCCTGACCCCCTGCGGTGTTGCTCTACAGCAGCCTCAACGGGAGGAGCATGACCCCTGACCCCTGTGGTGTTGCTCCACCTCAGCCTGAGGGTGGGAGGACATGACCCCTGCGGTGTTGCTCTACCCCAGCCTGAGGGAGGAGCAACATGACCCCTGCTGTGTTGCTCTACCCCAGCCCTGAGGGAGGAGCCTAACCCCTAAGGTGTTGCTCTACCACAGCCTGAGGGTGGAGGAGCCTGACCCCTGCGGTGTTGCCTCTACCCCAGCCTGAGGTGGTTGGAGCCTCACCCCTGCCGTGTTGATCTACCCCAGCCTGAGGGGGAGGAGCCTGACCCCTGTGGTGTTGCTCTACTCCAGCCTGAGGGGAAGGAGCCTGACCCCTTGCAGTGTTGCTCTACCCCAGCCTGAGGGGGAGGAGCTGACCCCTGCTGTGTTGCCCTACCCAAGCCTGAGGGGGGGGGAGGAGCCTGACCCCTGGGGTGTTGCTCTACCCAGCCTGAGGGGGAGGAGCCTGACCCCTGATTTGTTGCTCTACCCCCGCCTGAGGGGGAAGAGCCTGACCCATGTGGTGTTGCTCTACCCCAGCCTGAGGGGGGAAGAGCCTGACCCCTGTGGTGTTGCTCTACCCCAGCCTGAGGGGGAGGATCCTGACCCCTGTGGTGTTGCTCTACCCAGCCTGATGGGGAGGAGCATGACCCCCTGACCCCTGCCTTGTTGCTCTACCCAGCCTGAGGGGGAGGTGCCTGATGGGTGTGGTGTTTCTCTATCCCAGCCTGAGAGGGGAGGAGCTTGACCCCTGCGGTATAGCTCTACCCCAGCCTGAGGGAGGAGGAGCCTGACCCCTGCGGTGTTGCTCTACCCCAGCCTGAGGGAAGAGGAGCCTGACCCCTGCGGTGTTGCTCTACCCCAGCACTGAGGAGGAGGAGCCTGACCCCTGCGGTGTTGCTCTACCCCAGCCTGAGTGGGGAGAAGCCTGACACCTGTGGTGTTGCTCTACTGCAGCCCTAGGGGAGGGAGCCTGACCCCTGCGGTGTTGCTCTACCCCAGCCCTAGAAGGGAGGAGCCTGACCACTGAGGTGTTGCTCTACCCCAGCCTGAGGGGGAGGAGCCTGACCCCTGCAGTGTTGCTCTACCCCAGCCCTAGAGGGAGGAGCCTGACCCCTGAGGTGTTGCTCTACCCCAGCCTGAGGCAGGAGGAGCCTGACCCCTGCATGTTGCTCTACCCCAGCCTGAGGGGCAGGAGCCTGACCCCTGAGGTGTTGCTCTACCGAGCCTGAGGGGGAGGAGCCTGAACCCTGAGGTGTTGCTCTCCCCGAGCCTGAGGGGGAGGAGCCTGAACCCTGAGGTGTTGCTCTCCCAGAGCCTGAGGGGGAGGAGCCTGAACACTGAGGTGTTGCTCTCCCCGAGCCTGAGGGGGGAGGAGCCTGACCCCTGTGGTGTTGCTCTTCCCAGCCAGAGGAGGGAGGAGGAGCATGACCCCTGCGGTGTTGCACTACCCCAGCCTGAAGGGGGAGGAGCCTGACCCCTGCAATGTTGTTCTACCCAGCCTGAGGGTGAGGAGCCTGACCCCTGTGGTGTTGCTGTTCCCAGCCTGAGGGGGGAGGAGCCTGACCCCTGTGGTGTTGCTCTACCCCAGCCTGAGAGGGGGAGGAGCCTGACCCCTAGGGTGTTGCTCTACCCCAGCCTGAGGGAAAGGAGCCTGACCCCTGTGGTGTTGCTCTACCCCAGCCTGAGGGGGAGGAGCCTGACCCCTGCGGTGTTGCTCTACCCCAGACTGAAGGGGGAGGAGCATGACACCTGACCCCTGCGGTGTTGCTCTACCCCAGCCTGAGGGGGGAGGAGCCTGACCCCTGCAGTGTTGCTGTACCCCAGCCTGAGGGGGAGGAGCCTGACCCCCTGCTGTGTTGCTCTACGGCAGCCTGAGGGGGGAGGAGCCTGACCCCTGCAGTGTTGCTGTACCCCAGCCTGAGGGGGGGAGGAGCTTGACCCCTGCTGTGTTGCTCTACGGCAGCCTGAGGGGGAGGAGCCTGACCCCTGCTGTGTTGCTCTACCCCAGCCTGAGGGAGGAGGGGCCTGACCCCTCGTGGTGTTGCTCTACCACAGCCTGAGTTGGGAGGAGCCTGACCCCTGAGGTGTTGCTCTACCCCAGCCTGAGGGGGGAGCAGCCTGACCCCTGTGGTGTTGCTCTACCCCAGCCTGAGGGGGGAGCAGCCTGACCCCTGCAGTGTTGCTCTACCCCAACCTGAGGGGGAGGAGCATGACCCATGACTCCTGCAGTGTTGCTCTACCTCTGCCTGAGGGGAGGAGCAGCATGACCCCTGCGGTGTTGCTCTACCCCAGCCTGGAGAGAGGAGCAGCATGACCCCTGCAGTGTTGCTCTACCCCAGCCTGAGGGGGGAGGAGCCTGACCCTTCCGGAGTTGCTCTACCACAGCCTGAAGGGCAGGGGCCTGACCCCTGTGGTGTTGCTCTACCTGAGCCTAAGGGGGAGGAGCCTGACCCCTGTTGTGTTGCTCTACCCCAGCCTGAGGGAGGAGGAGCCTGACCCCTGCGTGGTTGCTCTACCCCACCCTGAGGGGGAGGAACATGACCCCTGACCCCTGAGGTGTTGCTCTACCCCAGCCTGAGCGGGGAGGAGCCTGACCCCTGCTGTGTTGCTCTACCCCAACCTCAAGGGGGAGTGCCTGACCCCTCTGGTGTTGCTCTACCCCAGCCTGAGGGGGAGGAGCCTGACCCCTGAGGTGTTGCTCTACCCCAGCATGATGGGAGAGGAGCATTACCACTGAACCCTGTGGTGTTGCTCTACCCCAGCCTGAGGGGGAGGAGCCTGACCCCTGCAGTGTGGCTCTACCCAGCCTGAGGGGGAGGAGCCTGACCCCTGTGGTGTTGCTCTACCCCAGCCTGAAGGGTAGGAGCATGACCCCTTTGGTGTTGCTCTACCCAGCCTGAGGGGGGAGGAGCCTGACCCCTGAGGTGTTGCTCTACCCCAACCTGAGGGGGGAGGAGCTTGACCCGTGACCCCTGTGGTGTTGCTCTACCCCAGCCTGAGGGGGAGGACCCTGAGCACTGTGGTGTTGCTCTCCCTCAGCCTGAGGGGGAGGAGTCTGACCCCTGCAGTGTTGCTCTACCCCAGCCTGAGGGAGGAGGAGCCTGACCCCTGTGGTGTTGCTCTACCCCAGCCTGAGGGGAGGAGGAGCCTGACCCCTGTGGTGTTGCTCTACCTCAGCCTCAGGGCGGAGGAGCCTGACCCCTGTGGTGTTGTCTCTACCCCAGCCTGAGGGTGGAGGAGCCTGACCCCTGCGGTGTTGCTCTACCCCATCCTGAGGGAGGAGGAGCCTGACCCCTGTGGTGTTGCTCTACCCCAGCCTGAGGAGGAGTAGCCTGACCCCTGTGGTGTTGCTGTACCCCAGCCTGAGGGGGAGGAGCATGACTCCTGACCCCTGTGGTGGTGTTCTACCCTCAGCCTGAGGGAGGAGGAGCCTGACCCCTAAAGTGTTGCTCTACCCCATCCTGAGGGGGAGGAGCATAACCCCCTGACCCCTGCGGTGTTGCTCTACCCCAGCCTGAGGGGAGGAGGAGCCTGACCCCTCTGGTGTTGCTCTACCCCAGCCTCAGGGGGGGGAGGAGCCTGACCCCTGGGGTGTTGCTCTACCCCAGCCTGAGGGGGAGGAGCATGACCCCTGACCCCTGCGGTGTTGCTCTACCCTAGCCTGAGGGAGGAGGAGCCTGACCCCTCTTGTGTTGCTCTACCCCAGCCTCAGGGGGGAGGAGCCTGACCCCTGTGGTGTTGCTATACCCCAGCCTGATGGGGGAGGAGCCTGACCCCTGAGGTGTTGCTCTACCCCAGCCTGAGGGAGGAGCAACATGACCCCTGCGGTGTTGCTCTACCCCAGCCTCGAGGAGGAGGAGCCTGACCCCTGCGGTGTTGCTCTTCCCCAGCCTGAGGGAGGAGCAACATGACCCCTGCGGTGTTGCTCTACCCCAGCCCTAGAGGAGGAGGAGCCTGACCCCTGCGGTGTTGCTCTACCCCAGCCTGAGGGTGGAGAAGCCTGACCCCTGTGGTGTTGCTCTACCCCAGCCTGAGGAGGATGAGCATGACCCCTGACCCCGGCAGTGTTGCTCTACCCAGCCTGAGGGGGAGGAGCCTGACCCCTGCGGTGTTGCTCTACCACAGCCTGAAAGGGGGAGGAGCCTGACCCCAGAGGTGTTGCTCTACCGCTCAGCCTGAGGGAGAAATCTACCCCAGCCTGAGGCAGAGGAGCCTGACCCCTGCGGTGTTGCTCTACCCCAGCCTGAGGGGGAGGAGCAACATGACCCCTGTGGTGTTGTTCACTACCCCAGCCTGAGGGGGAGGAGCCTGACCCCTGTGGTGTTGCTCTACTCCAGCCTGAGGGGAAGGAGCCTGAGGCCTGTGGTGTTGCTCTACCCAGCCTGAGGGGGAGGAGATGGACCACTGCCTTGTTGCTCTACCCAGCCTGAAGGGGGAAGAGTCTGGACCCCTGCTGTGTTGCTCTACCCCAGCCTGAGAGGGGAGGAGCCTGACCCCTGCGGTGCAGCTCTACCCCAGCCTGAGTGGGGGAGGACCATAACCCTTTCAGGGTTGATCTACCCCAGCCCAGGGAGGAGGAGCCTAACCCCTGCGGTGTTGCTCTACCCCAGCCTGAGAGGGGAGGAGCCTGACCCCTGCGGTGTTGGTCTACCCAGCCTGAGGGGGAGGAGCATGACCCCTGTGGTGTTGCTCTACCGCAGCCTCAGGGGGGGAGGAGCATGACCCCCTGACCCCTGTGGTGTTGCTCTACCCCAGCCTGAGGGGGGGAGGACATGACCCCTGCGGTGTTGCTCTACCACAGCCTGAGGGGGAGGAGCATGACCCCTGAACCCTGAGGTGTTGCTCCACCCCAGCCTGAGAGGGAGGAGCCTGACCCCTGCGGTGTTACCCTACCCCATCCTGAGGGGGAGGAGCATGACCCCTGCAGTGTTGCTCTACCCAGTCTGAGGGGGGAGGAGCATGACCCCTGTGGTGCTGCTCTACCCCAGCCTGAAGGAGGAGGAGCCTGACCCCTGCGGTTTTGCTCTACCCAGCCTGAGGGGGAGGAACCTGACCCCTGATTTGTTGCTCTACCCCTAGCCTGAGGGGGAGGAGCCTGACCCCTGTGGTGTTGCTCTACCCCAGCCTGAGGGGGAGGAGCCTGACCCCTGTGGTGTTGCTCTACCCCAGCCTGAGGGGGAGGAGCATGACCCTTGACCCCTGCCTTGTTGCTCTACCCAGCCTGAGGGGGAGGAGCCTGATGGGTGTGGTATTGATCTACCCCTGCCTGAGAGGGGAGGGAGCTGACCCCTGCGGTGTTGCCCTATCCCAGCCTGAAGGGGGGAGGAGCATGACCCCTGCGGCATTGATCTACCCCAGCCTAGGGAGTAGGAGCCTGACCCCTGCAGTGTTGACCTCATCCTAGCCTGAAAGGGGGGAGGAGCCTGACCCCTGTGGTGTTGCTCTACCCAGCCTAGGGAGGAGGAGCCTGACCCCTGCGGTGTTGCTCTACCCAGTCTGAGGGGGGAGGAGCATGACCCTTGCAGTGTTGCTCTACTGCAGCCTGAGGAGGGAGGAGCGTGACCCCTGCAGTGTTCCTCTACCCCAGCCTGAAGGGGGAGGAGCTTGAGCCCTGTGGCGTTGATCTACCCCAGCCTGAGTGGGGAGGAGCATAAGCCCTTGCGTTGATCTACCCCAGCCTGAGGGAGGAGGAGCCTGACCCCTGGGTGTTGCTGTACCCCAGCCTGAGGGGAGGAGCAACATGACCCCTGCGGTGTTGCTCTACCCCAGCACTAGGAGGAGGAGCCTGACCCCTGAGGTGTTGCTCTACCCAGTGAGGGGGGGGAGCCTGACCCCTGCTGTGTTGCTCTACCCCAGCCTGAGGGGGGAGGAGCCTGACCCCTGCTGTGTTGCTCTACCCCAGCCTGAGGGGGAGGAGCCTGACCTCTGCGGTGTTGCTCTACCCCAGCCTGAGGTGGAGGAGCATGACCCCTGACCTCTGCGGTGTTGCTCTACCCCAGCCTGAGGTGGAGGAGCATGACCCCTTTGGTGTTGCTCTACCCAGCCTGAGGGGGAGGAGCCTGACCACTGAGGTGTTGCTCTACCCCAACCTGAGGGGGAGGAGCTTGACCCGTGACCCCTGTGGTGTTGCTCTACCCCAGCCTGAGGGGGGGAGGACCCTGAGCACTGTGTTGTTGCTCTCCCTCAGCCTGAGGGGGGAGGAGTCTGACCCCTGCTGTGTTGCTCTACCCCAGACTGAGGTGGGAGGAGCATGACCCCTGTAGTGTTTCTCTACCCCAGCCTGAGGGGGAGGAGCCTGACCCCTGCAGTGTTGCTCTACCCCAGCCTGAGGGGGGAGGAGCCTGACCCCTGTGGTGTTGCTGTACCTATCCTGAGGGAGGAGAGAGCTTGACCCATGCGGTGTTGCTCTACCCCAGCCTGGGAGGGAGGAGCATGACCCTGACCCCTGCGGTGTTGCTCTACCATAACCTGAGGAGGGAAGGAGCCTGACCCCTGGGGTGTTGCTCTACCCCAGCTGAGGGGGGGGGGAGCATGACTCCTGACCCCTGCGGTGTTGTTCTACCATAACCTGAGAGGGGAGGAGCATGACCCCTGCGGTTTTGCTCTACCCAGCCTGAGGGGGAGGAGCCTGACCCCTGAGTTGTTGCTCTACCCCAGCCTGAGGGGGAGCAGCCTGACCTCTGCGGTATTGCTCTACCACAGCCTGAGGGGGAGGAGCCTGACCCCTGCGGTGTTGCTCTACCACAGCCTGAGGGGGAGGAGCCTGACCCCTGTGGTGTTGCTCTACCCCAGCCTGAGGGGGAGGAGCATGACCCCTGCGGTGTTGCTTTACCCAGTCTGATGGTGGAGGAGCCTGACCCCTGAGGTGTTGCTCTACCCAGCCTGAGTGGGGGAAGAGCATGACCCCTGAGGTGTTGCTCTACCCCAGCCTGAGGGGGGAGGAGCATAAGCCCTGAGGTGCTGCTCTACCCCAGCATGTGGGGGAGGAGCCTGACCCCTGCAGTGTTGCTCTACCCCAGCCTGAGGGAGGAGGAACATGACCCCTGTGGTGTTGCTCTACCCCAGCCTGAGGGGGAGGAGCCTGACCCCTGCAGTGTTGCTCTACCCCAGCCTGAGGGAGGAGGAACATGACCCCTGTGGTGTTGCTCTACCCCAGCCTGAGGGGGAGGAGCCTGACCCCTGCAGTGTTGCTCTACCCCAGCCTGAGGGGAGGAGGAACATGACCCCTGTGGTGTTGCTCTACCCCAGCCTGAGGGGGGAGGAGCCTGACCCCTGCGGTGTTGCTCTACCCCAGCCTGATGGGGGGTGGAGCCTGAGCCCTAAGGTGTTGCTCTACCCCCTGCGTGATGGGGAGAGGAGCATGACCCCTGACCCCTGCGATGTTGCTCTACCCCAGCCTGAGGGGCAGGAGCCTGATCCCTGTAGTGTTGCTCTACCCCAGCCTGAGGGGGAGGAGCATGACCCCTGACCCCTGAGGTGTTGCTCTACCCCAGCCTGAGGGGGAGGAGCATGACCCCTGACCCCTGAGGTGTTGCTCTACCCCAGCCTGAGGGGGAGGAGCATGACCCCTGACCCCTGTGGTGTTATTCTACCAAAGCCTGAGGTGGAGGAGCATGACCCTTGACCCCTGCAGTGTTGCTCTACCACAGCTGGGGGGGGGGAGGAGCCTGACCCCTGCGGTGTTGCTCTACCCCAGCCTGAGGATAGGAGCATGACCCCTGACCCCTGCAATGTTGCTCTACCCCAGCCTGAGGGGAAAGAGCATGACCCCTAACCCCTGAGGTGTTGCTCTACCCAGCCTGAGCGGGAGAAGCCTGACCCCTGCGGTATTGCTCTACCCCAGCCGGTAAGGGGAGGGACATGACCCCCTGATCCCTGTGGTGTTGCTCTACCCCTGCCTTAGGGGGGAGAAGCCTGACTCTGGTGGTTGTTCTACCCCAGACTCAGGGGGGAGGAGCCTGACCCCTGCAGTGTTGCTCTACCCCAGCCTGAGGTTGGAGGAGCCTGACCCCTGCGGTGTTGCTCTAACCCAGTCTGAGGGAGGAGGAGCATGACCCCTGCGGTGTTGCTCTACCCCAGTCTGAGGGGAGGAGGAGCATGACCCCTGCGGTGTTGCTCTACCCCAGCCTGAGGGGGAGGAGCCTGACCCCTGTGGTGTTGCTGTACCCCATCCTGAGGGAGGAGGAGCTTGACCCCCTAAGGTGTTGCTCTACCCCAGCCTGAGGAGGAGGAGCATGAGCCCTAAGGTGTTGTTCTACCCCAGCCTGAGGGGGAGGAGCCTGACCCCTTAGGTGTTGCTCTACCCCAGCCTGAGGGGCAGGAGACTGACCCCTGTGGTGTTGCTCTACGCCATCCTGAGGGGGAGGTGCATAACCCCCTGACCCCTGCAGTGTTGCTCTACCCTAGCCTATGGAGGAGGAGCCTGACCCCTCTGGTGTTGCTCTACCCCAGCCTCAGGGGGAGGAGCCTGACCCCTGGGGTGTTGCTGTACCCCAGCCTGAGGGGGAGGAGCATGACCCCTGACCCCTGTGGTGTTGCTATACCCCAGCCTGATGGGGGAGGAGGCTGACCCCTGCGGTCTTTCTCTACCCCAGACTGAGGGGGAGGAGCATTGCTCTACCCCAGCCTTTTCTAGGTCACTTCATCCCAAGGCATGCCTCTTTAGTCTCTGCCTGTGTGTGCCTGTGGGGTTTCTCTTGGTGACCCCTGCTGTATTAGCTGTATTAGCTGTAGTAGTGCTTAATAGCACATGTTACTAACTCATTTTTTTTTGCCACACCCAGCAGTGCCTAGGGTTTATTTCTTGCTCTGCAATTAGGGATCACCTTTTTTTTTTTTTGCTTTTTGGGTCACACCCAGCGATGCTCAGGGGTTACTCCTGGCTCTGCATTCAGGAATTACTCTTTTCGGTGCTCGGGGAACCATATGGGATGCCGGGGATGGAACCCCGACTGGCCTGGGCCGTCCCCTGCAGAAGGCAAACGCCCTACCCGCTGGGGTATTGCTCCGGCCCCAATTGGGGATCACTTTGGCAGGCTCGGGGTAACCCTATGGAATGTCAAATCCAGGGACGGAGCCCCTGTGAGATGTGTGGAAGGCAGAGGCGCCTTACCTGCTCTCTGGCTGCCTCTCTTTGGCCCCAGTAATGCCTTCCTTCTTCCCACTATTCTGTTGTGTGGGTAGGGTATCATATTCGTCCAGATCTCAGCGTTCTCGGGCTGTGGTTTGGGTCACACCTGGTGGTGCTCAGGGGGTTATTCTTGCTTCTGGGCTCCAGAGTGAGTCTTGGCTGTGCTTGGGTGCTGCGGGACTAGAACTCGGGTTGACGGAGTACAAGGCAAGTGCTTCTCTCTCTCTGGCCCCTCCTTCCCTTGGTTGATTGACAGTCCGCCCCACCCCACCATTTGTTTTGCATTCTGCAAAGAGTGATTCTGGGACTTGGGGTCTCCAGGGATGTGGGGTCTGTTAGCTTCATATGATGCCTCCCTCACAGTCACAGCTTTGCACAGGCTTTGGCGAAGGAGGGATTGCATATATTCTCATCACTTGATCACTTGATCACTTGAATCCCGTTATTCATCGATTTGCTTGAGCGGGCGCCAGTAACATTTCCATTGGACCCTATCACGTGCCAATGTAGCCCAATGGCATCTGGTTGATTCACGAACACAAAGAGCCTCAAACCGTTCCTTCAGGGTCTTGACAAGGAAGTCTGACCATCTTGTAGGTGGGCGGCCACGTGATCTTTTGACATCCCGTGGGATCCAGTCGGTAATGGCTCTAGTCCAGCCGTCATCTCCAAATCGCATTCCATGTCCAGCCCATCTGATTTTCGATGCCTTGGCAAACGAGACAGCGTCCCTGATTCTGGAATAGCGACGGAGGTCAGAACTCCGGATTCCTTCTCTCACTTGAGTGAGGCGTGATATTCCAAGCATAGCTCTTTCGTATACTCGTATCTCAGTGTATTTCATGCATTCGCTGTGGGTGTGAAGTGGCTTCACCCTCCAGGGTTGAGCCCTGTAGAAAAGACAGCAGCCCTCAGCCTGTCTCCTGGCACCGTGAATTCTGGGGCCTGTGGTCAGTGGTGCTGGACTCCTGAGGGTGTGGAGGGAATGGCCGCTGCGTGCTGTCCCTTCATGGCTCCTCAGCGGGGAGAATCGGCTTGGGGGAATGTGCTCATAGCGTGAGTGTGCCGGGCAGCCGCGTGGGGAACTGAGTGACCTAGTGACCCGCCCTGCTCCTGAGCCTCACAGCTCCATGGACACACGCCTTTCACCGTGGTGCGAACATCTTGCCTTGCACAACAGGATTTGCACTTTTGTATAAATTCTCTGTACTTGCAGACACTCAGGGAGCTCCTCTCCACCAGCCTGCTCAAACTGCCCCCGTGTATAGATCAAAACACTGTGTATTTAAGACACTGGACCAAAAGGGACACAGCCCCGCCCCAGCATGCCGGTTGCTGTTTCTCTGTTTGCTGCCAGCCCTGGGTCCAGGCACCTCCTGCCCTCTTTAGCCTCTTCCCACGCCTGAGAGCTGAGGAAGCGGCTCTTAGCTCTTAGAGACATTTGCTCCGTGTCTGTCTGTCCTCACCCCAGAGCTTCATGCAGGAATCCCATGGGACCGAAAGCCAAGTCGGTGGGGCCCCCCAGGGTGAGAGGGACCTGCGGGGGTCAGATCAGTGCTTACTATTTTCTTTTAGGGTCACACCTGGCAATGCTCAGGGGTTGCTCCTGGCTCTGCATTTACGAATTACTCCTGGCAGTGCTCGGGAACCCTATGGGATTTTGGGGATGGAACCCAGGTAGGCCGTGTGCAAGGCAAACGCCCTCCCGGCAATGCTATCGCTCCGGCCCCCCACAGCGATGTTTAAGCCGTTCTGTGCTCCTGCTGGCTCCAAGAAGGCAGCTAGGCAGTTAGTTATCTTCCGGCTGCTCTCGGTTGCTGGGGAGGTACAGACCATAGGGCGTTTTTTTCTTCAGGGTAAACTTGAAGCAGTGTTTCCAAAGAGGGTGCCAGGAGCAGGGGTGATAGAAAAGGTGCTGGAAGCCTCCTTCTGGTTCAGGGAGTGCTTGCTTAAAGAACTCCCTTAAGTTTGTTGTTTGCTTAAAGAACACGGAACTCCAGCTGCGAACCTCCTGATCTCTCCCGCCACAAATAGCAGGGAGAGCCATAGGTGGGAGAAATGGGAAACCTCTGGATTAGGAGAAGGTTCTGCAACAGGGATGGTCAGAATCCTCATTCCATAGGAGATTGGAAAGGTGTGATTGTTGTTTGGGTCATACTTGGCGATGCTGAGGATTTACTCTTGGCTCAGTGTTCAGGAGTCACTACTGGTAGGGGCTGGGGTTCAAATGGAGTACCAGGCCAGCCGCGTGTTATCAGTCAGGCCCCAAATGTGTGATTTTTTTTGTCACATCCAGAAGTGCTCAGGGGTTGCTCCTGACTCTGCACTCAGGAATTACTCGTGGTGCTCTGGGGACCCTATGGGATGCTGGGGATGGAACCTGGGTTGGCCATGTGCAAGGCAAACGCCCTTCCTTCTCTACTATCACCCCGCCCCACAAATGTGCGATTTTTAATCACCGTTAACAGTATGTTTTGGAACAATATCCAGTGACCTGATGAAGTTTGTTGTTTGGTTTTGGGCTGCACTTGATGATGTTTAGGAGTTACTCTGGGCTCTGTGCTCAGAAATAATTTGGATGAAACTCAAGTTGGCAGCAACAAAGCGGGGAGGTGCCCTGGCTTTCTGCAGCGGAGGTTGGCAGCGGGAAGGTGCCCTGTGCTTTTTGCAGCGGAGGTTGGCAGCGGGAGGTGCCCTGTGCTCTCTGCAGTGAAGGTTTGCAGTGGGAGGTGCTCTGTGTATTCTCTGCAATAGAGGTTGGCAGTGGGAGGTGCCCTGTGCTCTCTGCAGTAGAGGCTGGCAGCGGGAGGTGCCCTGTGCTCTCTGCAGCGGAGGTTGGCAGCGGGAGGTGCCCTGTGCTCTCTGCAGCGGAGGTTGGCAGCGGGGGGTGCCCTGTGCTCTCTGCAGCAGAGGTTGGCAGCGCGAGGTGCCCTGTGCTCTCTGCAGCAGAGGTTGGCAGCGGCGAGGTGCCCTGTGCTCTCTGCAGCGGAGGTTGGCAGCGGGAGGTGCCCTGTGCTCTCTGCAGCGGAGGTTGGCAGCGGGAGGTGCCCTGTGCTCTCTGCAGCGGAGGTTGGCAGCGGGAGGTGCCCTGTGCTCTCTGCAGTGGAGTTTGGCAGCGGGAGGTGCCCTGTGCTCTCTACAGCGGAAGTTGGCAGTGGGAGGTGCCCTGTGCTCTCTGCAGTGGAGGTTGCCAGCGGGAGGTGCCCTGTGCTCTCTACAGCGGAAGTTGGCAGTGGGAGGTGCCCTGTGCTCTCTACAGCGGAAGTTGGCAGTGGGAGGTGCCCTGTGCTCTGTGCAGCCCAGGTTTGCAGGGGTAGGTGCCCTGTGCTCTCTGCAGTGGAGGTTGCCAGCGGGAGGTGCCCTGTGCTCTCTACAGCGGAAGTTGGCAGTGGGAGGTGCCCTGTGCTCTCTACAGCGGAAGTTGGCAGTGGGAGGTGCCCTGTGCTCTGTGCAGCCCAGGTTTGCAGGGGTAGGTGCCCTGTGCTCTCTGCAGCGGAGGTTGGCAGCAGGCGGTGCCCTGTGCTCTCTGCATGGAGGTTGGCAGCGGTTGTGCCCTGTGCTCTCTGCAGTGGAAGTTGGCAGCTGGAGGTGCCCTCTGCTCTCTGCAGCGAAGGTTGACAGCAGGATGTGCCCTGTGTATTCTCTGCAGTGGAGGTTGGCAGCGGGAGGTGCCCTGTGCTCTCTGCAACGGATGTTGGCAGTGGGACGTGCCCTGTGCTCTCTGCAGTGGAGGTTGGCAGGAGGAGGTGCCCTGTGCTCTCTGCAGTGGAGTTTGGCAGCGGGAGGTTCCCTGTGCTCTCTGCAGCGGATGTTGGCAGTGGGACGTGCCCTGTGCTCTCTGCAGTGGAGGTTGGCAGCGGGAGGTGCCCTGTGCTCTCTGCAGTAGAGGTTGGCAGCGGGATGTCCCCGTGCTGTCTGCAGTGGAGGTTGGCAGCGGTGGTGCCCTGTGCTCTCTGCAGTGGAGGTTGGCAGCGGGAGGTGCCCTGTGCTCTCTACAGCCGAGGTTGGCAGCGGGAGGTGCCCTCTGCTCTCTGCAGCGGACGTCGGCAGCTGGAGGTGCCCTGTGCTCTCTGCAGCAGAGGTTGGCAGCTGGAGGTGCCCTGTGCTCTCTGCAGCGGAGGTTGGCAGCGGGAGGTGCCCTGTGCTCTCTGCAGTGGAGGTTGGCTGCGGGGGGTGCCCTGTGCTATCTGCAGCAGAGGTTGGCAGCGGGAGGTGCCCTGTGCTCTCTGCAGCGGAGGTTGGCAACGGGAGGTGCCCTGTGCTCTCTGCAGTGGAGGTTTGCAGCGGGAGGAGATCTGTGTATTCTCTGCAATGGAGGTTGGCAGCGGGAGGTGCCCTGTGCTCTCTGCAGCGGAGGTTGGCAGCGGGAGGTTCCCTGTGCTCTCTGCAGTGGAGGTTGGCAGCGGGAGGAGGTCTGTGTATTCTCTGCAATGGAGGTTGGCAGCGGAAGGTGCCCTGTGCTCTCTGCAGCGGAGGTTGGCAGCGGGGGGTGCCCTGTGCTCTCTGCAGACCAGGTTGGCAGTGGGAGGTGCCCTGTGCTCTCTGCAGTGGAGGTTGGCAGCGGAAGGTGCCCTGTGCTCTCTGCAGCGGAGGTTGGCAGCGGGAGGTGCCCTGTGCTCTCTGCAGCGGAGGTTGGCAGCGTCAAGTTCCCTGTGCTCTCTGTAGCGGAGGTTTGCCGCGGGAGGAGGTCTGTGTATTCTCTGCAATGGAGGTTGGCAGTGGGAGGTGCCCTGTCCTCTCTGTAGCGGAGGTTGGCAGCGGGAGGTGCCCTGTGCTCTCTGCAGCGGAGATTGGCAGTGGGAGGTGCCCTGTGCTCTCTGCAGCGGACGTGGCAGCGGGAGGTGCCCTGTGCTCTCTGCAGTGGAGGTTGGCAGCGGAAGGTGCCCTGTGCTCTCTGCAGCGGAGGTTGGCAGCGGGAGGTGCCCTGTGCTCTCTGCAGTGAAGGTTTGCAGCGGGAGGTGCTCTGTGTATTCTCTGCAATGGAGGTTGGCAGTGGGAGGTGCCCTGTGCTCTCTGCAGTAGAGGCTGGCAGCGGGAGGTGCCCTGTGCTCTCTGCAGCAGAGGTTGGCAGTGGGAGGTGCCCTGTGCTCTCTGCAGTGAAGGTTGGCAGCGGGAGGTGCCTTGTGCTCTCTGCAGCGGAGGTTGGCAGCGGGAGGTGCCCTGTGCTATCTGCAGCGGAGGTTGGCAGCGGGAGGTTCCCTGTGCTCTCTGCAGTGGAGGTTGGCAGCGGGAGGAGGTCTGTGTATTCTCTGCAATGGAGGTTGGCAGCGGAAGGTGCCCTGTGCTCTCTGCAGCGGAGGTTGGCAGCGGGAGGTGCCCTGTGCTCTCTGCAGCGGAGGTTGGCAGCGTCAAGTTCCCTGTGCTCTCTGTAGCGGAGGTTTGCCGCGGGAGGAGGTCTGTGTATTCTCTGCAATGGAGGTTGGCAGTGGGAGGTGCCCTGTCCTCTCTGTAGCGGAGGTTGGCAGCGGGAGGTGCCCTGTGCTCTCTGCAGCGGAGATTGGCAGTGGGAGGTGCCCTGTGCTCTCTGCAGCGGACGTGGCAGCGGGAGGTGCCCTGTGCTCTCTGCAGTGGAGGTTGGCAGCGGAAGGTGCCCTGTGCTCTCTGCAGCGGAGGTTGGCAGCGGGAGGTGCCCTGTGCTCTCTGCAGTGAAGGTTTGCAGCGGGAGGTGCTCTGTGTATTCTCTGCAATGGAGGTTGGCAGTGGGAGGTGCCCTGTGCTCTCTGCAGTAGAGGCTGGCAGCGGGAGGTGCCCTGTGCTCTCTGCAGCAGAGGTTGGCAGTGGGAGGTGCCCTGTGCTCTCTGCAGTGAAGGTTGGCAGCGGGAGGTGCCTTGTGCTCTCTGCAGCGGAGGTTGGCAGCGGGAGGTGCCCTGTGCTATCTGCAGCGGAGGTTGGCAGCGGGAGGTGCCCTGTGCTATCTGCAGCGTAGGTTGGCAGCGGGAGGTGCCCTGTGCTCTCTGCAGCGGAGGTTGGCAGCGGGAGGTGCCCTGTGCTCTCTGCAGCGGAGGTTGGCAGCGGGAGGTGCCCTGTGCTCTCTGCAGTGGAGTTTGGCTGCGGGAGGTGCCCTGTGCTCTCTACAGCGGAAGTTGGCAGTGGGAGGTGCCCTGTGCTCTCTGCAGTGGAGGTTGCCAGCGGGAGGTGCCCTGTGCTCTCTACAGCGGAAGTTGGCAGTGGGAGGTGCCCTGTGCTCTCTACAGCGGAAGTTGGCAGTGGGAGGTGCCCTGTGCTCTGTGCAGCCCAGGTCTGCAGGGGTAGGTGCCCTGTGCTCTCTGCAGCGGAGGTTGGCAGCAGGCGGTGCCCTGTGCTCTCTGCATGGAGGTTGGCAGCGGTTGTGCCCTGTGCTCTCTGCAGTGGAGGTTGGCAGCTGGAGGTGCCCTCTGCTCTCTGCAACGGATGTTGGCAGTGGGACGTGCCCTGTGCTCTCTGCAGTGGAGGTTGGCAGCGGAGGTGCCCTGTGCTCTCTGCAGTGGAGTTTGGCAGCGGGAGGTTCCCTGTGCTCTCTGCAGCGGATGTTGGCAGTGGGACGTGCCCTGTGCTCTCTGCAGTGGAGGTTGGCAGCGGGAGGTGCCCTGTGCTCTCTGCAGTAGAGGTTGGCAGCGGGATGTCCCCGTGCTGTCTGCAGTGGAGGTTGGCAGCGGTGGTGCCCTGTGCTCTCTGCAGTGGAGGTTGGCAGCGTTAGGTGCCTTGTGCTCTCTGCAGCGGAGGTGGCAGCGGGAGGTGCCCTGTGCTATCTGCAGCGGAGGTTGGCAGCGGGAGGTGCCCTGTGCTATCTGCAGCGGAGGTTGGCAGCGGGAGGTGCCCTGTGCTCTCTGCAGCGGAGGTTGGCAGCGGGAGGTGCTCTGTGCTCTCTGCAGCGGAGGTTGGCAGCGGGAGGTGCTCTGTGCTCTCTGTGGCGAAGGTTGGCAGAGGGAGGTGCCCTGTGCTCTCTGCAGCGGAGGTGGCAGCGGGAGGTGCCCTGTGCTATCTGCAGCGGAGGTTGGCAGCGGGAGGTGCCCTGTGCTATCTGCAGCGGAGGTTGGCAGCGGGAGGTGCCCTGTGCTCTCTGCAGCGGAGGTTGGCAGCGGAGGTGCCCTGTGCTCTCTGCAGTGGAGGTTGGCAGTGGGAGGTGCCCTGTGATCTCTGCAGTGGAGGTTGGCAGCGGGAGGTGCCCTGTGCTCTCTGCAGCGGAGGTTTTCAGCGGGAGGTGTCCTGTGCTCTCAGCAGCGAGGTTGGCAGCGGGAGGTGCCCTGTGCTCTCTGCAGTGGAGGTTGGCAGCGGGAGGTGCCCTGTGCTCTCTGCAGTGGAGGTTGGCAGCGGAAGGTGCCCTGTGCTCTCTGAAGCCCAGGTTGGCAGCGGAAGGTGCCCTGTGCTCTCTGTCTGGCCTCAGCACGGTTATACCAGCAGACCGCAACGCTGTTTTTGCAGTGGGAGCCCAGCTTTACCATTCCCTTCCCCTGTCCCTTCAACTCCCATTTTTGGATGGAAAATCTTTCTCTGTGCAGGCGTTTCTTGCTGCCAATGTCAACGCCAGTTTTTTCTGGGAATTTAACTTTCTTGGACAGAAAATTGTCTTTCCCTGGTTTGGGCTGAGGAAACCGCAGTGAGCGGAGAACAACGTCACTGGGGGCTTAAGAAGAATACCCCAGGCTTTGCTAAGATTCTCTGGCCACAGAGACAGAGTCCAGGAGCTTCAGACGTGACCGGCGGGGCCACGTGGGGTTCAGAGAGGAGAGCAGTGCCCAGGTCGGTCTAGGCCAGTTCACTTCCCTGTCATTTTTGGCGGCTGGGAGGGTGAAGAAAATGTGTGGCAGCTTGCAGAGTGCCCCTAAAGCACAGAGCGCCCGGACATCCAGCCCCCCCAAGTCCATCTCGTCCCCCCAGCACTTCCTGGCTTCTAGTGATCAGCTCTAGTGGCTTCTCTTGTTGAAAAAGATGCTTTAGGGTGGGTCTCGATGAGCCGGGCTGTGATCAGCTCTTCTGCTGGCTGGAGCTCTGAGGAGAGGGGAGTCCAGATGTGGAAAATGGCGGCCCTCAGCTCTAGTGGCTTCTAGGGACCAGTGTCCGGGAGGGATGGCGGGTTCTAGCCCTGGCCACCACCCCAGCAGAGTCTTGCAAGAAGCCAGAGGAGCCCCCACACCATGAGGGCCACCATTTTCCACACCTGGACTCCCCTCTCCTCAGAGCTCCAGCCAGCAGAGAGCTGATCACAGCCTGGCTCATCAGTGACCCACCCTGCAGCAGTCTTTTTCAGGCCATCAATAATTTTTCCAGGTTCATCAATAATTTGCTTGAGTTTTGAGGTGACTACTAGAGTATCCCACCCGCATGGCAGAGCCTTGCAAGCTACCCGTGTCGTATTTGACATGCCAAATACCAGTAACAATTATGGACCTCATTCCCATGATTTGATGGAATGGTTTGAGGCTCTTTATGTTCCTGGAGCGGGCAGATGCCCTTGGGCTATCTCGCATTGACAGGACATATGGAGACGTTACTGGTGCCCGCTCGAGCTGATGGATGATCTAGACAGTGAGACAGTGGCACAGCCGAGGTTCTCTTTCAAAGCCTCCTCCTAGGATGTCCTGGGCAGAAGGGGCCAAGGAGGGAAAAGAGACACAGGGTGCAGGGAAGCCTGCACACACCAGAGGACGGAGGGGAGGGGGAAGGTGGGGCGGGGAGGAGAGACCAGAGAAAGAGGGGGACAGAGAGAGGGGAGGGGCAGAGAGCAGCGCACAGGAAGAGGGAAGAGAGGGAGGGACAGAGGGTGAGAGGACAGAAGGGATGGGGAGAGGGAAGAAGGGGAGGGGAGCGGAGAGAGGAGGGTAGTGAGAGAGAAGAAGAGGAGGGAAGGGGAGAGAGGAGGGTAGTGAGAGAGGAGAGAAGAGGAGGGGAGGAGGGGAGAGAGGAGGGTAGTGAGAGAGGAGAGAGGGAGAGGAGAGGAGGGGAGAGAGAGAGAGGAGAGGAGAGGAGAGGAGAGGAGAGGAGAGGAGAGACGAGAGGAGGGGAGAGAGGAGGGTAGTGAGAGAGGAGAGAGGGAGAGGGAGAGGAGGGGAGAGAGGAGGGGAGGGGAGAGAGGAGAGAGGGAGAGGAGAGGAGGGGAGGGGACAGAGGAGAGGAGGGGAAAGAGGAGGGGAGGGGAGAGAGGAGGGTAGTGAGGAGAGAGGAGGGTAGTGAGGAGAGAGGGAGAGGAGAGGGAGGGAGAGAGGAGGGGAGGGGAGAGAGGAAGGTAGTGAGAGGAGAGAGAGGACAGGAGAGGAGGGGAGGGGAGAGAGGAGAGGAGAGGAGGGGAGGGAGGAGAGGACTGGAGGGGAGAGAGGAGGGGAGGGGAGAGAGGAGGGGAGGTGAGAGACGGCAGAGTGTGAAAATGGGGTCGGTCCCGTGGGGGTGGGGTGCGCAGCATGCGCGGCTCTTAGAAGGTCCTCGGTAATCCCTTCCTGGCGGACACTGGGCTGGTCAGTGACCTCCTAACAAAGAACAGGTTTGGGCACCGCCCCTCCCCCAGCTGACCTTCCAGGCCTCCTGCGGGATGGGGTGGGGAGGAGCTGGGGCAGCTGGGGGGGGGGCTGGGGGCTGGCGCCAGCTGGAAGGGGACCTGGAGGAGGGGCAGAGGGTGGGGGACAGATGAGGGGCGCCACCCACACCCCCTTGGAGACTCCTGAAGATGCGATTGGCATTTAAGGGGAATACCCAAAACTGGAAAGACATGTAGCAAACACAACAGACTACATGTTCTCACCAGGGCCTTGGGGTCCCAAGAGCTGGGCCAGAGGGAACCCGCTCTCCCTGCTCCCCACCCGCTCTCCCTGCTCCCCACCAGCTCTCCCTGCTCCCCACCCGCTCTCCCTGCTCCCCACCCGCTCTCCCTGCTCCCCACCAGCTCTCCCTGCTCCCAACCTGCTCTCCCTGCTCCCAACCCGCTCTCCCTGCTCCCCACCTGCTCTCCCTGCTCCCCACCCGCTCTCCCTGCTCCCAACCCGCTCTCCCTGCTCCCCACCGGCTCTCCCTGCTCCCGCCCGCTCTCCCTGCTCCCACCCACTCTCCCTGCTCCCCACCCGCTCTCCCTGCTCCCCACCCGCTCTCCCTGCTCCCCACCCGCTCTCCCTGCTCCCGACCCGCTCTCCCTGCTCCCCACCCGCTCTCCCTGCTCCCCACCCGCTCTCCCTGCTCCCCACCCGCTCTCCCTGCTCCCCACCCGCTCTCCCTGCTCCCGACCAGCTCTCCCTGCTCCCCACCCGCTCTCCCTGCTCCCCTGGGAGCTGCCCAGAAAGCTGCCTCACTTCAAAGGGCCTGGGCCTCCTTCTGCCCACAGAACAGGAAGTGCTGCTTAAAAGAGAAAACACACACACACACACACACACGCATACACACCCCACTCCCCCCCACACCCACACACACCCACACACACACCCACACACACACCCCACACACAACACACATACATACACACATCCCACACACCACACACACCATAGACACCACACACATGCACCCCACATACACACACATACACATACCCCACACTCCCCACACCACACACCCCATACACATGCACCCCCCACACACCACACACCACACATACACACCACACGCATGCACCCCACACACACACACACACACACACACACACACCCCACCCCACACCACACACATGCACCCCACACACACCACACATGCACACACACCACAAACATGCATCCCACACACACCACACACCACACATACACACATACACACACCCCACCCCCACACCACACATCCCACACACATGCACCCCAACACACCCCCACAGACCCCCCCCACACACCCACACCCCCACACCCCCACACACACACCACACACATGCACCCCCACACATCACACACACCACACATACACACACCCCAACCCCCACACCACACACACATACATACACACCCCACACACTACACACACACATACACACCCCCACACACCCCACACATGCACCCCGCACACACCACACACACACACACATACCACACACACCACACATACACACACATACACAACCCCCACACCCCTCACCCCTCTCCCCCCACACACACACACACGGAGGTCCTGAAACCTGGACTGGGGATGGGCTTCAGGAGAGGTATGCCTCAACTGCTCGGTACTCCTGGATCACAGACACCCCAAGGCAGCCAAGGGCACCCCGCTCCTTCACACTCCGGGGAAGGATCCCCAGACCTGCGCCACTAGCCTGGAAGTGACTTTCCTGGAGAGCTGCAGGGCCCGGCCTTAGCCAAGGCCTGGGCCTCCTCCCTCAGGGCTCCCAACCCCCAGCCCACCCCACACTTCGGAGAGGGCCAGCCCAGCCTGTGTTAGGAGCCGGACACTAGTCTTTCTACTTGCAGGGCTGTTTCCTGAGGCTATTCAGGCCTTCCAGCACTTCCTGGGCAGACCTCACTGAGAAATGGCGCATTACCAATGGCCATTACCAATGGAGCATTACCAATGGCACATTACCAAGGCCCAGGGAAAATTCTTGCAGGCTGAATAGGTGCCCTGGGGGAGACCAGAGAGATAGAGAAGGGTGTTCGCCTTGCCTGAACCTAACCCGGGTCCTTCCTCAGCACCCCATCTGGTCCCCCCAGGCCATTCCTGAGAGCAGAGCTAGGAACTGCACTGGCCTGACTACCACCCCCCCACACCACCAGCCCCCTCAAAGAAGAGGGTTTTTTTTTTTTTTGCATTCTGAGAGCTGAGTTAGGTAGGTGTGAGTTTACTCAGCTGTCAGAAGCAAATGATAGCCCATGGGGGCGTTGGGAACTGAGGACTTGAGCAAAGAGACTTGTTTCTCACATTCCCTAAGTGGGGTCCCACAGCTCATTTGGTCCTGCTGCTGCCCTGTGTCCCTGGGGAGGAGTGGA
>JAJIBD010021433.1:37500-68486 GCA_021461705.1 Cryptotis parvus
CAAGGCAAATGACCTACCCACTGGACTATAGCTCTGACCCCAGGAATATGTATTCTTAAAAAAAAAAAAGGTCCAAGTGTAGCTTCTCATTAGTTATCTGTCAGCCAAAAAAACACCAAGAAAATCTCATTAGACAATCTGTTTGCCTCTGAGAACAGCAACTGCCATTTTCCATCACAGATGTCCAGGGTAGAGCGAAGGGCAGGAGTGGCTAGTGGCCTCGTGTGGCTAGTGGCCTCGTGTGGCTAATGGTCTCGTGTGGCTAGTGGCCTCGTGTGGCTAGTGGCCTCGTGTGGCTAATGGTCTCGTGTGGCTAGTGGCCTCATGTGGCTAGTGGCCTCATGTGGCTAGTGGCCTCGTGTGGCTAGTGGCCTCGTGTGGCTAATGGTCTCGTGTGGCTAGTGGCCTCGTGTGGCTAGTGGCCTCGTGTGGCTAATGGTCTCGTGTGGCTAGTGGCCTCATGTGGCTAGTGGCCTCATGTGGCTAGTGGCCTCGTGTGGCTAGTGGCCTCGTGTGGCTAATGGTCTCGTGTGGCTAATGGTCTCGTGTGGCTAGTGGCCTCGTGTGGCTAGTGGCCTCGTGTGGCTAGTGGCCTCGTGTGGCTAGTGGCCTCGTGTGGCTAATGGTCTCGTGTGGCTAGTGGCCTCGTGTGGCTAGTGGCCTCGTGTGGCTAGTGGCCTCGTGTGGCTAGTGGCCTCGTGTGGCTAGTGGCCTCGTGTGGCTAGTGACCTCGTGTGGCTAGTGGCCTCGTGTGGCTAGTGGCCTCGTGTGGCTAGTGGCCTCATGTGGCTAGTGGCCTCGTGTGGCTAGCGCTTAGGCAGAGGAGCCGGACTAAGACAGGAGCAGTCTAGGGCTTCTCTACTGCGCGGCCCCAGCTGTCCAAGCAGGCCCCAGGCGAAAACTGTCCCTGGGAAGGCGGAGGCATGAGCATAGGGCAACCCTGTGGGACGGCGTAAGGGGCAGGAAGGAAGCAGGGTTGGAAGGACCCAGGTTTGGGAAAAGGCCTCCCGATGTGGTGGGAATCCAGACAGAGCCCCGTAAGGCCTGGTGACTGGGACGGTTGCCGGGAGGCCTGGGTGCTGGGTGTGTCCTCCCAGGGCTCTCGAGGAAAGAGGACTTTGCTGAGTCTGGGCTCTGCACAGGGGCCGGCCCCGTTTCAAGCTTCTGGAGTCAAGTGCTCAGTGGACCGAGCGTTGTGCACGCCTGTGAGACCGAAACTACTCGAGCTGACGGGTGACCTCCCTCCGTGCTAGGGGCTCCTCCGAGTGCTCACTGCATGCCGGGCTGTGGCGGAAGGCACCCGGCTGAGCCCGCAGTGAGCCCAGAGCCCAGAGGGTGACAGGGAGCCATCCTTTCCTGTGAGGAGGTTTCACCCAGAGCTTGTCTGTGAGGGAGAGATGCTGCCAAGGGGTGGCTCCAAGCCTATCACTATCACTATCTTCCAGTTTCATCTATTGGCTCTAGGGCGCACCAGTAACATCTCCATATGTCCTGTCTCATGCTAGTAGAGCCCAAGGGCATCTGTTTGCTCCAGGAACATAAAGAGCCTCAAACCATTATATTAGGTCATGGGAATGACCTAACATAATTGTTACTGGTATTTGGCATATCAAATATGGCACGGGCAGCTTGCCAGGCTTGCCGTGCCTGGCTCCAAGCCTAAAAAATCAAAAAGTTCTGGGGCTGGAGCAATAGCCCAGCGGGTAGGACGTTTGACCCGGGTTCGATCCCAGCATCCCATAGGGTCCCCGAGCACCGCCAGGAGTAATTCCTGAGTGCAGAGCCAGGAGTAACCCCTGAGCATCGCTGGGTGTGACCCAAAAAGCAAAAAAAAAAAGTTCTTTTCTTTGGCCACACCCGCCCAGCGGTGCTCAGGGCTCACTCCTGGCTGCACACAGGGCTCACTCCATATGGAAACTGCGTTGCCGCATGCACGTCCGGGAGCTCTCCCCGCTGTACTGAGGCTCCAACAACTGACTGCTGGTCACACCCGGCAACGCTCAGGGGGTTTCTCCTGGCTCTGCACTCAGGAATCACTCCTGGCGGTGCTCGGGGGACCATATGGGATGCCGGGCATCGAACCCTGGCTGGCTTGGGCCTGCCGCGTGCAAGGCAAACGCCCTACCCGCTGGGCTATCGCTCCGGCCCCATAGGGCAGTGGCTTTTATCTCACTTATTTTTATTTGTTTGTCTTAGGTTTCTGGGCTATTCCTGGGGGGGGGGGGTCGTGTGTCTGCCTTTGTGCCTGCCAAGTTTAGGGGACCAGGCACTGTTCAGGATTAACCCGGGGTGCCTGCACGCAAAGCTTGCGTCCCAGCCTGTGGAGCTCTCTTTACAAGGGAGGAAATACTCCCTGATTTTATTAGTTTTCATTGTGGGACCACACCTGGTGTCACTCAGGGCTGACTCCTGACTGTGCTTGGGGGCTGGGCGTCATGTGAGGTGGGTCAAACAGGTTGGTCACGTGCCAGGCAAGCACCGTACTGTCTGGCCTTAAAAGCTTACGTTTATGGCTGCTTGTGGCCATACCCGGTGTTGCTCAGGGACTATGGCTCTGTCTGTGCTGGGGCTGTAGCGTGGTTACCGCTAGTGGTAACTAGTGCTCAGGAGGCGTTTAGACTTTTCATAGGGTGCCAGGAGCCTAACCGTGCCTCCTGCCTCCAAAGTGTGAGTCTACTGAGCTACCTGGGCTGTGCCTCCTTGTTTCTGAATTTGGTTTTGGCCACACCCAGAGGTGATCCAGCATCACTCCCAGCAGGGTTTAGTTAACCTTCCTGGGATGCCAGGGCTTGACTCCAGGTTGGCCACACACAAGGCAATGCCCTACCCACTCTGCTACCTCTGTGGCCCCTATTTGGTTTGCAGTAGCAGTGGGGAGCAGGAAGGGTCCCTCCTGACACTGCTTTGCCCGGTGGTTGCAGCCGGATGGTGCGGTGCTTTGTACAGGTGGTGCTCAGGGCGACTGGCAGAGCCACATGACTGGCTCTGGAGCTGGGCGGGTGGGAACATGCAATCCCGGCTCTCCAACATGGCCTCTTGCACATGCTACACGTGTGCGGTGCTCCTCGTGCTGCCCCCGGGCTTCTCCCTTAATAAAGGAGAAGGAAGTAGATAGTGCCTGTCAAGTGTGGGGCCCGAGCCTCCCCCGAACATGGGAGACAGGTCTAATAGCAGTACTGGGGCTTTTGATGGCGGAAATGAAAATATATACACTATAGCTTATAAAAGGATCTTCCCAAAAGAGCTGATGGATGCGATCCCATTGCTTGTGCAATTCTGATGTTTTATCTGCGGAGTGGACCGTGTGGGGTAACTGAATGGAATTTATTTCCCCGTGACTAAAAAATAGATGGCCCCAAATGCCAGAGCTCTCGGCCCCTCATTAGAAAATACCAATGGCAGGAGCGCAGAGAGTGAGCTGGTGGTGGGCTCAGGCTCGCAGCCCCTCAGTCATGGTGTGTATGTAAATGAGGCCGGCTCACAGGACTTTGGGTAAAGGTCTCAGGGCAAAGAGATGCACCCTCGAAATCCGTGACGAAAGTTTGCCTCTGTGTGGGGAGAAACTGCGAACGATTTCTGTTCCTTGACTCTTGCGGTAGAGTCTGAGTGTCAACTTGGAGCTTGAATTTCAGATTTTGTTGTTCTACTTCTTCTCTCTGGAGCTCGCTAAAGATAATTTCCTGCAATTGATGTGATTGCTTAAAAGGCATGCTCACGCTGCTGAGCTGGCTTGGGGCTGGCTTGGGGACTGTTTGCCGCCTCTCCAGCAAGGAGGCTCTTTCCCAGGAGTGCGTCGAGGGAACATCTGTACCATGGCCTGCCGTTATGGCTTTGTCGGAATCTAGATATTCTGCTGGAAGTACCGGGAGTGAAACCGTGTGCTGCTCTATAATGGACACGCAGCTCAGAACCTGATGTGTATCACTCTGTTTCATCTTCAAAATTACCCTCTGGGGGTTGAAAACACAAAATCCATAGTCCTAGAAGGCATGAAAAATGCCTGGTAATATAAGTGAGTATCTAAATTAGAATCTTTTGGGGGGTGCGTTTGGGTCCTCTGGGGGCCGCATGATGCCAGGACTCGACCCCTTGGTCTGGCTTCCAAGACCAGACGAGATGGGGTGCCTTTAAGTAAGTGCGGCCGGAGGGCCTGGCTTGGCAGGAGAAGCTCATTGGCTGGCCTGCCCAGTGCTCTCTCCTGCCCTGAATAAGAATGGTTAAGGTGCGTTTCCTCTTTCCCCTCTTATGCATGAATCATTACATGTACCTCTTCCGCCTGGGGTGCGTTCGCACACAAGTCGTTAGTCTAGTACCGCCTACACTTTCTAAGTCTTGGTCCATTACTCTGGTACCACCTGACACTTCCTAACCCTTGGTCCATTACTCTGGTACCACCTGACTCTTGTTCTTACTCTGGTACCACCTGACACTTCCTAACCCTTGGTCCGTTACTCTGGTACCACCTGACACTTCCTAACCCTTGGTCCGTTACTCTGGTACCACCTGACACTTCCTAACCCTTGGTCCGTTACTCTGGTACCACCTGACACTTCCTAACCCTTGGTCCGTTACTCTGGTACCACCTGACACTTCCTAACCCTTGGTCCGTTACTCTGGTACCACCTGACACTTCCTAACCCTTGGTCCGTTACTCTGGTACCACCTGACACTTCCTAACCCTTGGTCCGTTACTCTGGTACCACCTGACACTTCCTAACCCTTGGTCCGTTACTCTGGTACCACCTGACACTTCCTAACCCTTGGTCCGTTACTCTGGTACCACCTGACACTTCCTAACCCTTGGTCCGTTACTCTGGTACCACCTGACACTTCCTAACCCTTGGTCCGTTACTCTGGTACCACCTGACACTTCCTAACCCTTGGTCCGTTACTCTGGTACCACCTGACACTTCCTAACCCTTGGTCCGTTACTCTGGTACCACCTGACACTTCCTAACCCTTGGTCCATTACTCTGGTACCACCTGACACTTCCTAACCCTTGGTCCGTTACTCTGGTACCACCTGACACTTCCTAACCCTTGGTCCGTTACTCTGGTACCACCTGACACTTCCTAACCCTTGGTCCGTTACTCTGGTACCACCTGACACTTCCTAACCCTTGGTCCGTTACTCTGGTACCACCTGACACTTCCTAACCCTTGGTCCGTTACTCTGGTACCACCTGACACTTCCTAACCCTTGGTCCGTTACTCTGGTACCACCTGACACTTCTAACCCTTGGTCCGTTACTCTGGTACCACCTGACACTTCCTAACCCTTGGTCCGTTACTCTGGTACCACCTGACACTTCCTAACCCTTGGTCCGTTACTCTGGTACCACCTGACACTTCCTAACCCTTGGTCCGTTACTCTGGTACCACCTGACACTTCCTAACCCTTGGTCCGTTACTCTGGTACCACCTGACACTTCCTAACCCTTGGTCCGTTACTCTGGTACCACCTGACACTTCCTAACCCTTGGTCCGTTACTCTGGTACCACCTGACACTTCCTAACCCTTGGTCCGTTACTCTGGTACCACCTGACACTTCCTAACCCTTGGTCCGTTACTCTGGTACCACCTGACACTTCCTAACCCTTGGTCCGTTACTCTGGTACCACCTGACACTTCCTAACCCTTGGTCCGTTACTCTGGTACCACCTGACACTTCCTAACCCTTGGTCCGTTACTCTGGTACCACCTGACACTTCCTAACCCTTGGTCCGTTACTCTGGTACCACCTGACACTTCTAACCCTTGGTCCGTTACTCTGGTACCACCTGACACTTCCTAACCCTTGGTCCGTTACTCTGGTACCACCTGACACTTCCTAACCCTTGGTCTGTTACTCTGGTACCACCTGACACTTCCTAACCCTTGGTCCGTTACTCTGGTACCACCTGACACTTCCTAACCCTTGGTCCGTTACTCTGGTACCACCTGACACTTCCTAACCCTTGGTCCGTTACTCTGGTACCACCTGACACTTCCTAACCCTTGGTCCATTACTCTGGTACCACCTGACACTTCCTAACCCTTGGTCTGTTACTCTGGTACCACCTGACACTTCCTAACCCTTGGTCCGTTACTCTGGTACCACCTGACACTTCCTAACCCTTGGTCCGTTACTCTGGTACCACCTGACACTTCCTAACCCTTGGTCCGTTACTCTGGTACCACCTGACACTTCCTAACCTTGGTCTGTTACTCTGGTACCACCTGACACTTCCTAACCCTTGGTCCATTACTCTGGTACCACCTGACACTTCCTAACCCTTGGTCTGTTACTCTGGTACCACCTGACACTTCCTAACCCTTGGTCCGTTACTCTGGTACCACCTGACACTTCCTAACCCTTGGTCCGTTACTCTGGTACCACCTGACACTTCCTAACCCTTGGTCCATTACTCTGGTACCACCTGACACTTCCTAACCCTTGGTCCGTTACTCTGGTACCACCTGACACTTCCTAACCCTTTGTCCGTTACTCTGGTACCACCTGACACTTCCTAACCCTTGGTCTGTTACTCTGGTACCACCTGACACTTCCTAACCCTTGGTCCATTACTCTGGTACCACCTGACACTTCCTAACCCTTGGTCCGTTACTCTGGTACCACCTGACACTTCCTAACCCTTGGTCCGTTACTCTGGTACCACCTGACACTTCCTAACCCTTGGTCCGTTACTCTGGTACCACCTGACACTTCCTAACCCTTGGTCCGTTACTCTGGTACCACCTGACACTTCCTAACCCTTGTTCTGTTACTCTGGTACCACCTGACACTTCCTAACCCTTGGTCCGTTACTCTGGTACCACCTGACACTTCCTAACCCTTGGTCCGTTACTCTGGTACCACCTGACACTTCCTAACCCTTGGTCCATTACTCTGGTACCACCTGACACTTCCTAACCCTTGGTCCGTTACTCTGGTACCACCTGACACTTCCTAACCCTTGGTCTATTACTCTGGTACCACCTGACACTTCCTAACCCTTGGTCCGTTACTCTGGTACCACCTGACACTTCCTAACCCTTGGTCCGTTACTCTGGTACCACCTGACACTTCCTAACCCTCCGTTACTCTGGTACCACCTGACACTTCCTAACCCTTGGTCCGTTACTCTGGTACCACCTGACACTTCCTAACCCTTGGTCCGTTACTCTGGTACCACCTGACACTTCCTAACCCTTGGTCCATTACTCTGGTACCACCTGACACTTCCTAACCCTTGGTCCGTTACTCTGGTACCACCTGACACTTCCTAACCCTTGGTCCGTTACTCTGGTACCACCTGACACTTCCTAACCCTTGGTCCGTTACTCTGGTACCACCTGACACTTCTAACCCTTGGTCCGTTACTCTGGTACCACCTGACACTTCCTAACCCTTGGTCCGTTACTCTGGTACCACCTGACACTTCCTAACCCTTGGTCCGTTACTCTGGTACCACCTGACACTTCCTAACCCTTGGTCCGTTACTCTGGTACCACCTGACACTTCCTAACCCTTGGTCCTTACCTACACTTCCTAACCCTTGTTCCGTTACTCTGGTACCACCTGACACTTCCTAACCCTTGGTCTGTTACTCTGGTACCACCTGACACTTCCTAACCCTTGGTCTGTTACTCTGGTACCACCTGACACTTCCTAACCCTTGGTCCGTTACTCTGGTACCACCTGACACTTCTAACCCTTGGTCCGTTACTCTGGTACCACCTGACACTTCCTAACCCTTGGTCTGTTACTCTGGTACCACCTGACACTTCTAACCCTTGGTCCGTTACTCTGGTACCACCTGACACTTCCTAACCCTTGGTCCGTTACTCTGGTACCACCTGACACTTCCTAACCCTTGGTCCGTTACTCTGGTACCACCTGACACTTCCTAACCCTTGGTCCATTACTCTGGTACCACCTGACACTTCCTAACCCTTGGTCCGTTACTCTGGTACCACCTGACACTTCCTAACCCTTGGTCCGTTACTCTGGTACCACCTGACACTTCCTAACCCTTGGTCTGTTACTCTGGTACCACCTGACACTTCCTAACCCTTGGTCTGTTACTCTGGTACCACCTGACACTTCTAACCCTTGGTCCATTACTCTGGTACCACCTGACACTTCTAACCCTTGGTCCGTTACTCTGGTACCACCTGACACTTCCTAACCCTTGGTCCGTTACTCTGGTACCACCTGACACTTCCTAACCCTTGGTCCGTTACTCTGGTACCACCTGACACTTCCTAACCCTTGGTCCGTTACTCTGGTACCACCTGACACTTCCTAACCCTTGGTCCGTTACTCTGGTACCACCTGACACTTCTTAACCCTTGGTCCGTTACTCTGGTACCACCTGACACTTCCTAACCCTTGGTCTGTTACTCTGGTACCACCTGACACTTCCTAACCCTTGGTCTGTTACTCTGGTACCACCTGACACTTCCTAACCCTTGGTCCGTTACTCTGGTACCACCTGACACTTCCTAACCCTTGGTCCGTTACTCTGGTACCACCTGACACTTCCTAACCCTTGGTCTGTTACTCTGGTACCACCTGACACTTCCTAACCCTTGGTCCATTACTCTGGTACCACCTGACACTTCCTAACCCTTGGTCCGTTACTCTGGTACCACCTGACACTTCCTAACCCTTGGTCCGTTACTCTGGTACCACCTGACACTTCCTAACCCTTGGTCCATTACTCTGGTACCACCTGACACTTCTAACCCTTGGTCCGTTACTCTGGTACCACCTGACACTTCCTAACCCTTGGTCTGTTACTCTGGTACCACCTGACACTTCCTAACCCTTGGTCCATTACTCTGGTACCACCTGACACTTCCTAACCCTTGGTCCGTTACTCTGGTACCACCTGACACTTCCTAACCCTTGGTCCGTTACTCTGGTACCACCTGACACTTCCTAACCCTTGGTCCGTTACTCTGGTACCACCTGACACTTCCTAACCCTTGGTCCGTTACTCTGGTACCACCTGACACTTCCTAACCCTTGGTCCGTTACTCTGGTACCACCTGACACTTCTAACCCTTGGTCCGTTACTCTGGTACCACCTGACACTTCCTAACCCTTGGTCCGTTACTCTGGTACCACCTGACACTTCCTAACCCTTGGTCCGTTACTCTGGTACCACCTGACACTTCCTAACCCTTGGTCCGTTACTCTGGTACCACCTGACACTTCCTAACCCTTGGTCCGTTACTCTGGTACCACCTGACACTTCTAACCCTTGGTCCGTTACTCTGGTACCACCTGACACTTCCTAACCCTTGGTCCGTTACTCTGGTACCACCTGACACTTCCTAACCCTTGGTCCGTTACTCTGGTACCACCTGACACTTCCTAACCCTTGGTCCGTTTTACTCTGGTACCACCTGACACTTCCTAACCCTTGGTCCGTTACTCTGGTACCACCTGACACTTCTAACCCTTGGTCCGTTACTCTGGTACCACCTGACACTTCCTAACCCTTGGTCCATTACTCTGGTACCACCTGACACTTCCTAACCCTTGGTCCGTTACTCTGGTACCACCTGACACTTCCTAACCCTTGGTCCGTTACTCTGGTACCACCTGACACTTCCTAACCCTTGGTCCGTTACTCTGGTACCACCTGACACTTCCTAACCCTTGGTCCGTTACTCTGGTACCACCTGACACTTCCTAACCCTTGGTCCGTTACTCTGGTACCACCTGACACTTCTAACCCTTGGTCTGTTACTCTGGTACCACCTGACACTTCCTAACCCTTGGTCCGTTACTCTGGTACCACCTGACACTTCCTAACCCTTGGTCTGTTACTCTGGTACCACCTGACACTTCTAACCCTTGGTCCATTACTCTGGTACCACCTGACACTTCCTAACCCTTGGTCCATTACTCTGGTACCACCTGACACTTCCTAACCCTTGGTCCGTTACTCTGGTACCACCTGACACTTCCTAACCCTTGGTCTGTTACTCTGGTACCACCTGACACTTCTAACCCTTGGTCCGTTACTCTGGTACCACCTGACACTTCCTAACCCTTGGTCCGTTACTCTGGTACCACCTGACACTTCCTAACCCTTGGTCCGTTACTCTGGTACCACCTGACACTTCCTAACCCTTGGTCCGTTACTCTGGTACCACCTGACACTTCCTAACCCTTGGTCCGTTACTCTGGTACCACCTGACACTTCCTAACCCTTGGTCCGTTACTCTGGTACCACCTGACACTTCCTAACCCTTGGTCCGTTACTCTGGTACCACCTGACACTTCCTAACCCTTGGTCTGTTACTCTGGTACCACCTGACACTTCCTAACCCTTGGTCCGTTACTCTGGTACCACCTGACACTTCCTAACCCTTGGTCCGTTACTCTGGTACCACCTGACACTTCCTAACCCTTGGTCCATTACTCTGGTACCACCTGACACTTCTAACCCTTGGTCCGTTACTCTGGTACCACCTGACACTTCCTAACCCTTGGTCCGTTACTCTGGTACCACCTGACACTTCCTAACCCTTGGTCCGTTACTCTGGTACCACCTGACACTTCCTAACCCTTGGTCCATTACTCTGGTACCACCTGACACTTCCTAACCCTTGGTCCGTTACTCTGGTACCACCTGACACTTCTAACCCTTGGTCCGTTACTCTGGTACCACCTGACACTTCCTAACCCTTGGTCCGTTACTCTGGTACCACCTGACACTTCCTAACCCTTGGTCCGTTACTCTGGTACCACCTGACACTTCCTAACCCTTGGTCCGTTACTCTGGTACCACCTGACACTTCCTAACCCTTGGTCCGTTACTCTGGTACCACCTGACACTTCCTAACCCTTGGTCCGTTACTCTGGTACCACCTGACACTTCCTAACCCTTGGTCCGTTACTCTGGTACCACCTGACACTTCCTAACCCTTGGTCCGTTACTCTGGTACCACCTGACACTTCCTAACCCTTGGTCCGTTACTCTGGTACCACCTGACACTTCCTAACCCTTGGTCCGTTACTCTGGTACCACCTGACACTTCCTAACCCTTGGTCTGTTACTCTGGTACCACCTGACACTTCCTAACCCTTGGTCCGTTACTCTGGTACCACCTGACACTTCCTAACCCTTGGTCCGTTACTCTGGTACCACCTGACACTTCTAACCCTTGGTCCGTTACTCTGGTACCACCTGACACTTCCTAACCCTTGGTCTGTTACTCTGGTACCACCTGACACTTCCTAACCCTTGGTCCGTTACTCTGGTACCACCTGACACTTCCTAACCCTTGGTCCATTACTCTGGTACCACCTGACACTTCCTAACCCTTGGTCCGTTACTCTGGTACCACCTGACACTTCCTAACCCTTGGTCCGTTACTCTGGTACCACCTGACACTTCCTAACCCTTGGTCCGTTACTCTGGTACCACCTGACACTTCCTAACCCTTGGTCCGTTACTCTGGTACCACCTGACACTTCCTAACCCTTGGTCCGTTACTCTGGTACCACCTGACACTTCCTAACCCTTGGTCCGTTACTCTGGTACCACCTGACACTTCCTAACCCTTGGTCCGTTACTCTGGTACCACCTGACACTTCCTAACCCTTGGTCCGTTACTCTGGTACCACCTGACACTTCTAACCCTTGGTCCGTTACTCTGGTACCACCTGACACTTCCTAACCCTTGGTCCGTTACTCTGGTACCACCTGACACTTCCTAACCCTTGGTCCGTTACTCTGGTACCACCTGACACTTCCTAACCCTTGGTCCGTTACTCTGGTACCACCTGACACTTCCTAACCCTTGGTCCATTACTCTGGTACCACCTGACACTTCCTAACCCTTGGTCCGTTACTCTGGTACCACCTGACACTTCTAACCCTTGGTCCGTTACTCTGGTACCACCTGACACTTCCTAACCCTTGGTCCGTTACTCTGGTACCACCTGACACTTCCTAACCCTTGGTCCGTTACTCTGGTACCACCTGACACTTCCTAACCCTTGGTCCATTACTCTGGTACCACCTGACACTTCCTAACCCTTGGTCCGTTACTCTGGTACCACCTGACACTTCCTAACCCTTGGTCCGTTACTCTGGTACCACCTGACACTTCCTAACCCTTGGTCCGTTACTCTGGTACCACCTGACACTTCCTAACCCTTGGTCTGTTACTCTGGTACCACCTGACACTTCCTAACCCTTGGTCCGTTACTCTGGTACCACCTGACACTTCCTAACCCTTGGTCCGTTACTCTGGTACCACCTGACACTTCTAACCCTTGGTCTGTTACTCTGGTACCACCTGACACTTCTAACCCTTGGTCCATTACTCTGGTACCACCTGACACTTCCTAACCCTTGGTCCGTTACTCTGGTACCACCTGACACTTCCTAACCCTTGGTCTGTTACTCTGGTACCACCTGACACTTCCTAACCCTTGGTCCGTTACTCTGGTACCACCTGACACTTCCTAACCCTTGGTCCGTTACTCTGGTACCACCTGACACTTCCTAACCCTTGGTCCGTTACTCTGGTACCACCTGACACTTCCTAACCCTTGGTCTGTTACTCTGGTACCACCTGACACTTCCTAACCCTTGGTCCGTTACTCTGGTACCACCTGACACTTCCTAACCCTTGGTCCGTTACTCTGGTACCACCTGACACTTCTAACCCTTGGTCCGTTACTCTGGTACCACCTGACACTTCCTAACCCTTGGTCCGTTACTCTGGTACCACCTGACACTTCCTAACCCTTGGTCCGTTACTCTGGTACCACCTGACACTTCCTAACCCTTGGTCCGTTACTCTGGTACCACCTGACACTTCTAACCCTTGGTCCGTTACTCTGGTACCACCTGACACTTCCTAACCCTTGGTCCGTTACTCTGGTACCACCTGACACTTCCTAACCCTTGGTCCATTACTCTGGTACCACCTGACACTTCCTAACCCTTGGTCCGTTACTCTGGTACCACCTGACACTTCCTAACCCTTGGTCCGTTACTCTGGTACCACCTGACACTTCCTAACCCTTGGTCCGTTACTCTGGTACCACCTGACACTTCCTAACCCTTGGTCCGTTACTCTGGTACCACCTGACACTTCCTAACCCTTGGTCCGTTACTCTGGTACCACCTGACACTTCTAACCCTTGGTCCGTTACTCTGGTACCACCTGACACTTCCTAACCCTTGGTCCGTTACTCTGGTACCACCTGACACTTCCTAACCCTTGGTCCGTTACTCTGGTACCACCTGACACTTCCTAACCCTTGGTCCGTTACTCTGGTACCACCTGACACTTCCTAACCCTTGGTCCATTACTCTGGTACCACCTGACACTTCTAACCCTTGGTCCATTACTCTGGTACCACCTGACACTTCCTAACCCTTGGTCCGTTACTCTGGTACCACCTGACACTTCCTAACCCTTGGTCCGTTACTCTGGTACCACCTGACACTTCTAACCCTTGGTCCGTTACTCTGGTACCACCTGACACTTCCTAACCCTTGGTCCATTACTCTGGTACCACCTGACACTTCCTAACCCTTGGTCCATTACTCTGGTACCACCTGACACTTCCTAACCCTTGGTCCATTACTCTGGTACCACCTGACACTTCCTAACCCTTGGTCTGTTACTCTGGTACCACCTGACACTTCCTAACCCTTGGTCCGTTACTCTGGTACCACCTGACACTTCCTAACCCTTGGTCCGTTACTCTGGTACCACCTGACACTTCCTAACCCTTGGTCCGTTACTCTGGTACCACCTGACACTTCCTAACCCTTGGTCCATTACTCTGGTACCACCTGACACTTCCTAACCCTTGGTCCGTTACTCTGGTACCACCTGACACTTCCTAACCCTTGGTCCGTTACTCTGGTACCACCTGACACTTCCTAACCCTTGGTCCGTTACTCTGGTACCACCTGACACTTCCTAACCCTTGGTCCGTTACTCTGGTACCACCTGACACTTCCTAACCCTTGGTCCGTTACTCTGGTACCACCTGACACTTCCTAACCCTTGGTCTGTTACTCTGGTACCACCTGACACTTCCTAACCCTTGGTCCGTTACTCTGGTACCACCTGACACTTCCTAACCCTTGGTCCGTTACTCTGGTACCACCTGACACTTCCTAACCCTTGGTCCGTTACTCTGGTACCACCTGACACTTCCTAACCCTTGGTCTGTTACTCTGGTACCACCTGACACTTCCTAACCCTTGGTCCGTTACTCTGGTACCACCTGACACTTCCTAACCCTTGGTCCGTTACTCTGGTACCACCTGACACTTCCTAACCCTTGGTCCGTTACTCTGGTACCACCTGACACTTCCTAACCCTTGGTCCGTTACTCTGGTACCACCTGACACTTCCTAACCCTTGGTCCGTTACTCTGGTACCACCTGACACTTCCTAACCCTTGGTCCGTTACTCTGGTACCACCTGACACTTCTAACCCTTGGTCCGTTACTCTGGTACCACCTGACACTTCCTAACCCTTGGTCCGTTACTCTGGTACCACCTGACACTTCCTAACCCTTGGTCCGTTACTCTGGTACCACCTGACACTTCCTAACCCTTGGTCCGTTACTCTGGTACCACCTGACACTTCCTAACCCTTGGTCCGTTACTCTGGTACCACCTGACACTTCCTAACCCTTGGTCCGTTACTCTGGTACCACCTGACACTTCCTAACCCTTGGTCCGTTACTCTGGTACCACCTGACACTTCCTAACCCTTGGTCCGTTACTCTGGTACCACCTGACACTTCCTAACCCTTGGTCCGTTACTCTGGTACCACCTGACACTTCCTAACCCTTGGTCCGTTACTCTGGTACCACCTGACACTTCCTAACCCTTGGTCCGTTACTCTGGTACCACCTGACACTTCCTAACCCTTGGTCCGTTACTCTGGTACCACCTGACACTTCTAACCCTTGGTCCGTTACTCTGGTACCACCTGACACTTCCTAACCCTTGGTCCGTTACTCTGGTACCACCTGACACTTCCTAACCCTTGGTCTGTTACTCTGGTACCACCTGACACTTCCTAACCCTTGGTCCGTTACTCTGGTACCACCTGACACTTCCTAACCCTTGGTCTGTTACTCTGGTACCACCTGACACTTCCTAACCCTTGGTCCATTACTCTGGTACCACCTGACACTTCCTAACCCTTGGTCCGTTACTCTGGTACCACCTGACACTTCCTAACCCTTGGTCTGTTACTCTGGTACCACCTGACACTTCCTAACCCTTGGTCCGTTACTCTGGTACCACCTGACACTTCCTAACCCTTGGTCCGTTACTCTGGTACCACCTGACACTTCCTAACCCTTGGTCCGTTACTCTGGTACCACCTGACACTTCCTAACCCTTGGTCCGTTACTCTGGTACCACCTGACACTTCTAACCCTTGGTCCGTTACTCTGGTACCACCTGACACTTCCTAACCCTTGGTCCGTTACTCTGGTACCACCTGACACTTCCTAACCCTTGGTCCGTTACTCTGGTACCACCTGACACTTCCTAACCCTTGGTCCGTTACTCTGGTACCACCTGACACTTCCTAACCCTTGGTCTGTTACTCTGGTACCACCTGACACTTCCTAACCCTTGGTCCATTACTCTGGTACCACCTGACACTTCCTAACCCTTGGTCCGTTACTCTGGTACCACCTGACACTTCCTAACCCTTGGTCCGTTACTCTGGTACCACCTGACACTTCCTAACCCTTGGTCCGTTACTCTGGTACCACCTGACACTTCCTAACCCTTGGTCCGTTACTCTGGTACCACCTGACACTTCCTAACCCTTGGTCCGTTACTCTGGTACCACCTGACACTTCCTAACCCTTGGTCCATTACTCTGGTACCACCTGACACTTCCTAACCCTTGGTCCGTTACTCTGGTACCACCTGACACTTCCTAACCCTTGGTCCGTTACTCTGGTACCACCTGACACTTCCTAACCCTTGGTCTGTTACTCTGGTACCACCTGACACTTCCTAACCCTTGGTCCGTTACTCTGGTACCACCTGACACTTCCTAACCCTTGGTCTGTTACTCTGGTACCACCTGACACTTCCTAACCCTTGGTCCGTTACTCTGGTACCACCTGACACTTCCTAACCCTTGGTCCGTTACTCTGGTACCACCTGACACTTCCTAACCCTTGGTCCATTACTCTGGTACCACCTGACACTTCCTAACCCTTGGTCCGTTACTCTGGTACCACCTGACACTTCCTAACCCTTGGTCCGTTACTCTGGTACCACCTGACACTTCTAACCCTTGGTCCGTTACTCTGGTACCACCTGACACTTCCTAACCCTTGGTCCGTTACTCTGGTACCACCTGACACTTCCTAACCCTTGGTCCGTTACTCTGGTACCACCTGACACTTCCTAACCCTTGGTCCGTTACTCTGGTACCACCTGACACTTCCTAACCCTTGGTCCGTTACTCTGGTACCACCTGACACTTCTAACCCTTGGTCCGTTACTCTGGTACCACCTGACACTTCCTAACCCTTGGTCCGTTACTCTGGTACCACCTGACACTTCCTAACCCTTGGTCCGTTACTCTGGTACCACCTGACACTTCCTAACCCTTGGTCCGTTACTCTGGTACCACCTGACACTTCCTAACCCTTGGTCCGTTACTCTGGTACCACCTGACACTTCCTAACCCTTGGTCCGTTACTCTGGTACCACCTGACACTTCCTAACCCTTGGTCCGTTACTCTGGTACCACCTGACACTTCCTAACCCTTGGTCCGTTACTCTGGTACCACCTGACACTTCCTAACCCTTGGTCCGTTACTCTGGTACCACCTGACACTTCCTAACCCTTGGTCCGTTACTCTGGTACCACCTGACACTTCCTAACCCTTGGTCCGTTACTCTGGTACCACCTGACACTTCCTAACCCTTGGTCTGTTACTCTGGTACCACCTGACACTTCCTAACCCTTGGTCCGTTACTCTGGTACCACCTGACACTTCCTAACCCTTGGTCCGTTACTCTGGTACCACCTGACACTTCCTAACCCTTGGTCCGTTACTCTGGTACCACCTGACACTTCCTAACCCTTGGTCCGTTACTCTGGTACCACCTGACACTTCTAACCCTTGGTCCGTTACTCTGGTACCACCTGACACTTCCTAACCCTTGGTCCATTACTCTGGTACCACCTGACACTTCCTAACCCTTGGTCCGTTACTCTGGTACCACCTGACACTTCCTAACCCTTGGTCCGTTACTCTGGTACCACCTGACACTTCCTAACCCTTGGTCCGTTACTCTGGTACCACCTGACACTTCCTAACCCTTGGTCCGTTACTCTGGTACCACCTGACACTTCTAACCCTTGGTCCGTTACTCTGGTACCACCTGACACTTCCTAACCCTTGGTCCATTACTCTGGTACCACCTGACACTTCCTAACCCTTGGTCCGTTACTCTGGTACCACCTGACACTTCCTAACCCTTGGTCCGTTACTCTGGTACCACCTGACACTTCCTAACCCTTGGTCCATTACTCTGGTACCACCTGACACTTCCTAACCCTTGGTCCGTTACTCTGGTACCACCTGACACTTCCTAACCCTTGGTCCGTTACTCTGGTACCACCTGACACTTCCTAACCCTTGGTCCGTTACTCTGGTACCACCTGACACTTCCTAACCCTTGGTCCATTACTCTGGTACCACCTGACACTTCCTAACCCTTGGTCCGTTACTCTGGTACCACCTGACACTTCCTAACCCTTGGTCCGTTACTCTGGTACCACCTGACACTTCCTAACCCTTGGTCCGTTACTCTGGTACCACCTGACACTTCCTAACCCTTGGTCCGTTACTCTGGTACCACCTGACACTTCCTAACCCTTGGTCCGTTACTCTGGTACCACCTGACACTTCCTAACCCTTGGTCCGTTACTCTGGTACCACCTGACACTTCCTAACCCTTGGTCCGTTACTCTGGTACCACCTGACACTTCCTAACCCTTGGTCCGTTACTCTGGTACCACCTGACACTTCCTAACCCTTGGTCCGTTACTCTGGTACCACCTGACACTTCCTAACCCTTGGTCCGTTACTCTGGTACCACCTGACACTTCCTAACCCTTGGTCCGTTACTCTGGTACCACCTGACACTTCCTAACCCTTGGTCCGTTACTCTGGTACCACCTGACACTTCCTAACCCTTGATCCATTACTCTGGTACCACCTGACACTTCCTAACCCTTGGTCCGTTACTCTGGTACCACCTGACACTTCCTAACCCTTGGTCCGTTACTCTGGTACCACCTGACACTTCCTAACCCTTGGTCCGTTACTCTGGTACCACCTGACACTTCCTAACCCTTGGTCCGTTACTCTGGTACCACCTGACACTTCCTAACCCTTGGTCCGTTACTCTGGTACCACCTGACACTTCCTAACCCTTGGTCCGTTACTCTGGTACCACCTGACACTTCCTAACCCTTGGTCCGTTACTCTGGTACCACCTGACACTTCCTAACCCTTGGTCCGTTACTCTGGTACCACCTGACACTTCTACCCTTGGTCCATTACTCTGGTACCACCTGACACTTCCTAACCCTTGGTCCGTTACTCTGGTACCACCTGACACTTCCTAACCCTTGGTCCATTACTCTGGTACCACCTGACACTTCCTAACCCTTGGTCCGTTACTCTGGTACCACCTGACACTTCCTAACCCTTGGTCCGTTACTCTGGTACCACCTGACACTTCCTAACCCTTGGTCCGTTACTCTGGTACCACCTGACACTTCCTAACCCTTGGTCCGTTACTCTGGTACCACCTGACACTTCCTAACCCTTGGTCCGTTACTCTGGTACCACCTGACACTTCTAACCCTTGGTCCGTTACTCTGGTACCACCTGACACTTCCTAACCCTTGGTCTGTTACTCTGGTACCACCTGACACTTCTAACCCTTGGTCCGTTACTCTGGTACCACCTGACACTTCCTAACCCTTGGTCCGTTACTCTGGTACCACCTGACACTTCCTAACCCTTGGTCCGTTACTCTGGTACCACCTGACACTTCCTAACCCTTGGTCCGTTACTCTGGTACCACCTGACACTTCCTAACCCTTGGTCCGTTACTCTGGTACCACCTGACACTTCTAACCCTTGGTCCGTTACTCTGGTACCACCTGACACTTCCTAACCCTTGGTCCGTTACTCTGGTACCACCTGACACTTCCTAACCCTTGGTCCGTTACTCTGGTACCACCTGACACTTCTAACCCTTGGTCCATTACTCTGGTACCACCTGACACTTCCTAACCCTTGGTCCGTTACTCTGGTACCACCTGACACTTCCTAACCCTTGGTCCGTTACTCTGGTACCACCTGACACTTCCTAACCCTTGGTCCGTTACTCTGGTACCACCTGACACTTCCTAACCCTTGGTCCGTTACTCTGGTACCACCTGACACTTCCTAACCCTTGGTCTGTTACTCTGGTACCACCTGACACTTCCTAACCCTTGGTCCATTACTCTGGTACCACCTGACACTTCCTAACCCTTGGTCTGTTACTCTGGTACCACCTGACACTTCCTAACCCTTGGTCTGTTACTCTGGTACCACCTGACACTTCCTAACCCTTGGTCCGTTACTCTGGTACCACCTGACACTTCCTAACCCTTGGTCCGTTACTCTGGTACCACCTGACACTTCCTAACCCTTGGTCCGTTACTCTGGTACCACCTGACACTTCCTAACCCTTGGTCCGTTACTCTGGTACCACCTGACACTTCCTAACCCTTGGTCCGTTACTCTGGTACCACCTGACACTTCCTAACCCTTGGTCCGTTACTCTGGTACCACCTGACACTTCCTAACCCTTGGTCCGTTACTCTGGTACCACCTGACACTTCCTAACCCTTGGTCCGTTACTCTGGTACCACCTGACACTTCCTAACCCTTGGTCCGTTACTCTGGTACCACCTGACACTTCCTAACCCTTGGTCCGTTACTCTGGTACCACCTGACACTTCCTAACCCTTGGTCCGTTACTCTGGTACCACCTGACACTTCCTAACCCTTGGTCCGTTACTCTGGTACCACCTGACACTTCCTAACCCTTGGTCCGTTACTCTGGTACCACCTGACACTTCCTAACCCTTGGTCTGTTACTCTGGTACCACCTGACACTTCTAACCCTTGGTCCGTTACTCTGGTACCACCTGACACTTCCTAACCCTTGGTCCGTTACTCTGGTACCACCTGACACTTCCTAACCCTTGGTCCGTTACTCTGGTACCACCTGACACTTCCTAACCCTTGGTCTGTTACTCTGGTACCACCTGACACTTCCTAACCCTTGGTCCGTTACTCTGGTACCACCTGACACTTCCTAACCCTTGGTCCGTTACTCTGGTACCACCTGACACTTCCTAACCCTTGGTCCGTTACTCTGGTACCACCTGACACTTCCTAACCCTTGGTCCGTTACTCTGGTACCACCTGACACTTCCTAACCCTTGGTCCGTTACTCTGGTACCACCTGACACTTCCTAACCCTTGGTCCGTTACTCTGGTACCACCTGACACTTCCTAACCCTTGGTCCGTTACTCTGGTACCACCTGACACTTCCTAACCCTTGGTCCGTTACTCTGGTACCACCTGACACTTCCTAACCCTTGGTCCGTTACTCTGGTACCACCTGACACTTCTAACCCTTGGTCCGTTACTCTGGTACCACCTGACACTTCCTAACCCTTGGTCCGTTACTCTGGTACCACCTGACACTTCCTAACCCTTGGTCCGTTACTCTGGTACCACCTGACACTTCCTAACCCTTGGTCCGTTACTCTGGTACCACCTGACACTTCCTAACCCTTGGTCCATTACTCTGGTACCACCTGACACTTCCTAACCCTTGGTCCGTTACTCTGGTACCACCTGACACTTCCTAACCCTTGGTCCGTTACTCTGGTACCACCTGACACTTCCTAACCCTTGGTCCATTACTCTGGTACCACCTGACACTTCCTAACCCTTGGTCCGTTACTCTGGTACCACCTGACACTTCCTAACCCTTGGTCCGTTACTCTGGTACCACCTGACACTTCCTAACCCTTGGTCCGTTACTCTGGTACCACCTGACACTTCCTAACCCTTGGTCCGTTACTCTGGTACCACCTGACACTTCCTAACCCTTGGTCCGTTACTCTGGTACCACCTGACACTTCTAACCCTTGGTCCGTTACTCTGGTACCACCTGACACTTCCTAACCCTTGGTCCGTTACTCTGGTACCACCTGACACTTCCTAACCCTTGGTCCGTTACTCTGGTACCACCTGACACTTCCTAACCCTTGGTCCGTTACTCTGGTACCACCTGACACTTCCTAACCCTTGGTCCGTTACTCTGGTACCACCTGACACTTCCTAACCCTTGGTCCGTTACTCTGGTACCACCTGACACTTCCTAACCCTTGGTCCATTACTCTGGTACCACCTGACACTTCCTAACCCTTGGTCCGTTACTCTGGTACCACCTGACACTTCCTAACCCTTGGTCCATTACTCTGGTACCACCTGACACTTCCTAACCCTTGGTCCGTTACTCTGGTACCACCTGACACTTCCTAACCCTTGGTCCGTTACTCTGGTACCACCTGACACTTCCTAACCCTTGGTCTGTTACTCTGGTACCACCTGACACTTCCTAACCCTTGGTCCGTTACTCTGGTACCACCTGACACTTCCTAACCCTTGGTCCGTTACTCTGGTACCACCTGACACTTCCTAACCCTTGGTCCGTTACTCTGGTACCACCTGACACTTCCTAACCCTTGGTCCGTTACTCTGGTACCACCTGACACTTCTAACCCTTGGTCCGTTACTCTGGTACCACCTGACACTTCCTAACCCTTGGTCCGTTACTCTGGTACCACCTGACACTTCCTAACCCTTGGTCCATTACTCTGGTACCACCTGACACTTCTAACCCTTGGTCCGTTACTCTGGTACCACCTGACACTTCCTAACCCTTGGTCCATTACTCTGGTACCACCTGACACTTCCTAACCCTTGGTCCATTACTCTGGTACCACCTGACACTTCCTAACCCTTGGTCCGTTACTCTGGTACCACCTGACACTTCTAACCCTTGGTCCATTACTCTGGTACCACCTGACACTTCCTAACCCTTGGTCCGTTACTCTGGTACCACCTGACACTTCCTAACCCTTGGTCCATTACTCTGGTACCACCTGACACTTCCTAACCCTTGGTCCGTTACTCTGGTACCACCTGACACTTCCTAACCCTTGGTCCGTTACTCTGGTACCACCTGACACTTCCTAACCCTTGGTCCATTACTCTGGTACCACCTGACACTTCCTAACCCTTGGTCCGTTACTCTGGTACCACCTGACACTTCCTAACCCTTGGTCCGTTACTCTGGTACCACCTGACACTTCCTAACCCTTGGTCCGTTACTCTGGTACCACCTGACACTTCCTAACCCTTGGTCCGTTACTCTGGTACCACCTGACACTTCTAACCCTTGGTCCATTACTCTGGTACCACCTGACACTTCCTAACCCTTGGTCCGTTACTCTGGTACCACCTGACACTTCCTAACCCTTGGTCTGTTACTCTGGTACCACCTGACACTTCCTAACCCTTGGTCCATTACTCTGGTACCACCTGACACTTCCTAACCCTTGGTCCATTACTCTGGTACCACCTGACACTTCCTAACCCTTGGTCCGTTACTCTGGTACCACCTGACACTTCCTAACCCTTGGTCCGTTACTCTGGTACCACCTGACACTTCCTAACCCTTGGTCCGTTACTCTGGTACCACCTGACACTTCCTAACCCTTGGTCCGTTACTCTGGTACCACCTGACACTTCTAACCCTTGGTCCGTTACTCTGGTACCACCTGACACTTCCTAACCCTTGGTCTGTTACTCTGGTACCACCTGACACTTCCTAACCCTTGGTCCGTTACTCTGGTACCACCTGACACTTCCTAACCCTTGGTCCGTTACTCTGGTACCACCTGACACTTCCTAACCCTTGGTCCATTACTCTGGTACCACCTGACACTTCCTAACCCTTGGTCCGTTACTCTGGTACCACCTGACACTTCCTAACCCTTGGTCCGTTACTCTGGTACCACCTGACACTTCTAACCCTTGGTCCGTTACTCTGGTACCACCTGACACTTCTAACCCTTGGTCCGTTACTCTGGTACCACCTGACACTTCCTAACCCTTGGTCCATTACTCTGGTACCACCTGACACTTCCTAACCCTTGGTCCGTTACTCTGGTACCACCTGACACTTCCTAACCCTTGGTCTATTACTCTGGTACCACCTGACACTTCCTAACCCTTGGTCCGTTACTCTGGTACCACCTGACACTTCTAACCCTTGGTCCGTTACTCTGGTACCACCTGACACTTCCTAACCCTTGGTCCGTTACTCTGGTACCACCTGACACTTCCTAACCCTTGGTCTGTTACTCTGGTACCACCTGACACTTCCTAACCCTTGGTCCGTTACTCTGGTACCACCTGACACTTCCTAACCCTTGGTCCGTTACTCTGGTACCACCTGACACTTCCTAACCCTTGGTCCGTTACTCTGGTACCACCTGACACTTCCTAACCCTTGGTCCGTTACTCTGGTACCACCTGACACTTCCTAACCCTTGGTCCGTTACTCTGGTACCACCTGACACTTCCTAACCCTTGGTCCATTACTCTGGTACCACCTGACACTTCCTAACCCTTGGTCTGTTACTCTGGTACCACCTGACACTTCCTAACCCTTGGTCCGTTACTCTGGTACCACCTGACACTTCCTAACCCTTGGTCCATTACTCTGGTACCACCTGACACTTCCTAACCCTTGGTCCGTTACTCTGGTACCACCTGACACTTCTAACCCTTGGTCCGTTACTCTGGTACCACCTGACACTTCCTAACCCTTGGTCCATTACTCTGGTACCACCTGACACTTCCTAACCCTTGGTCCGTTACTCTGGTACCACCTGACACTTCCTAACCCTTGGTCCATTACTCTGGTACCACCTGACACTTCTAACCCTTGGTCCGTTACTCTGGTACCACCTGACACTTCCTAACCCTTGGTCCGTTACTCTGGTACCACCTGACACTTCCTAACCCTTGGTCCGTTACTCTGGTACCACCTGACACTTCCTAACCCTTGGTCCGTTACTCTGGTACCACCTGACACTTCCTAACCCTTGGTCTGTTACTCTGGTACCACCTGACACTTCTAACCCTTGGTCCGTTACTCTGGTACCACCTGACACTTCCTAACCCTTGGTCCGTTACTCTGGCACCACCTGACACTTCCTAACCCTTGGTCCATTACTCTGGTACCACCTGACACTTCCTAACCCTTGGTCTGTTACTCTGGTACCACCTGACACTTCCTAACCCTTGGTCCGTTACTCTGGTACCACCTGACACTTTCCTAACCCTTGGTCCGTTACTCTGGTACCACCTGACACTTCTAACCCTTGGTCCGTTACTCTGGTACCACCTGACACTTCCTAACCCTTGGTCCATTACTCTGGTACCACCTGACACTTCCTAACCCTTGGTCCGTTACTCTGGTACCACCTGACACTTCTAACCCTTGGTCCATTACTCTGGTACCACCTGACACTTCCTAACCCTTGGTCCGTTACTCTGGTACCACCTGACACTTCCTAACCCTTGGTCCGTTACTCTGGTACCACCTGACACTTCCTAACCCTTGGTCCTTACTCTGGTACCACCTGACACTTCCTAACCCTTGGTCCGTTACTCTGGTACCACCTGACACTTCCTAACCCTTGGTCCGTTACTCTGGTACCACCTGACACTTCCTAACCCTTGGTCTGTTACTCTGGTACCACCTGACACTTCCTAACCCTTGGTCCATTACTCTGGTACCACCTGACACTTCCTAACCCTTGGTCCGTTACTCTGGTACCACCTGACACTTCCTAACCCTTGGTCCATTACTCTGGTACCACCTGACACTTCCTAACCCTTGGTCCGTTACTCTGGTACCACCTGACACTTCCTAACCCTTGGTCCGTTACTCTGGTACCACCTGACACTTCCTAACCCTTGGTCCGTTACTCTGGTACCACCTGACACTTCCTAACCCTTGGTCCGTTACTCTGGTACCACCTGACACTTCTAACCCTTGGTCCATTACTCTGGTACCACCTGACACTTCCTAACCCTTGGTCCGTTACTCTGGTACCACCTGACACTTCCTAACCCTTGGTCCATTACTCTGGTACCACCTGACACTTCCTAACCCTTGGTCCATTACTCTGGTACCACCTGACACTTCCTAACCCTTGGTCCATTACTCTGGTACCACCTGACACTTCTAACCCTTGGTCCGTTACTCTGGTACCACCTGACACTTCTAACCCTTGGTCCGTTACTCTGGTACCACCTGACACTTCCTAACCCTTGGTCCGTTACTCTGGTACCACCTGACACTTCCTAACCCTTGGTCCGTTACTCTGGTACCACCTGACACTTCCTAACCCTTGGTCCGTTACTCTGGTACCACCTGACACTTCTAACCCTTGGTCCGTTACTCTGGTACCACCTGACACTTCCTAACCCTTGGTCCGTTACTCTGGTACCACCTGACACTTCCTAACCCTTGGTCCGTTACTCTGGTACCACCTGACACTTCCTAACCCTTGGTCCGTTACTCTGGTACCACCTGACACTTCCTAACCCTTGGTCCGTTACTCTGGTACCACCTGACACTTTCTAACCCTTGGTCTGTTACTCTGGTACCACCTGACACTTCCTAACCCTTGGTCCGTTACTCTGGTACCACCTGACACTTCCTAACCCTTGGTCCGTTACTCTGGTACCACCTGACACTTCCTAACCCTTGGTCCATTACTCTGGTACCACCTGACACTTCCTAACCCTTGGTCCGTTACTCTGGTACCACCTGACACTTCCTAACCCTTGGTCTGTTACTCTGGTACCACCTGACACTTCCTAACCCTTGGTCCATTACTCTGGTACCACCTGACACTTCCTAACCCTTGGTCTGTTACTCTGGTACCACCTGACACTTCCTAACCCTTGGTCTGTTACTCTGGTACCACCTGACACTTCCTAACCCTTGGTCCGTTACTCTGGTACCACCTGACACTTCTAACCCTTGGTCTGTTACTCTGGTACCACCTGACACTTCCTAACCCTTGGTCCGTTACTCTGGTACCACCTGACACTTCCTAACCCTTGGTCTGTTACTCTGGTACCACCTGACACTTTCTAACCCTTGGTCTGTTACTCTGGTACCACCTGACACTTCCTAACCCTTGGTCCATTACTCTGGTACCACCTGACACTTCCTAACCCTTGGTCCGTTACTCTGGTACCACCTGACACTTCCTAACCCTTGGTCCGTTACTCTGGTACCACCTGACACTTCTAACCCTTGGTCCGTTACTCTGGTACCACCTGACACTTCCTAACCCTTGGTCCATTACTCTGGTACCACCTGACACTTCCTAACCCTTGGTCTGTTACTCTGGTACCACCTGACACTTCCTAACCCTTGGTCCATTACTCTGGTACCACCTGACACTTCCTAACCCTTGGTCTGTTACTCTGGTACCACCTGACACTTCTAACCCTTGGTCCGTTACTCTGGTACCACCTGACACTTCCTAACCCTTGGTCCATTACTCTGGTACCACCTGACACTTCCTAACCCTTGGTCCGTTACTCTGGTACCACCTGACACTTCCTAACCCTTGGTCCATTACTCTGGTACCACCTGACACTTCCTAACCCTTGGTTCGTTACTCTGGTACCACCTGACACTTCCTAACCCTTGGTCCGTTACTCTGGTACCACCTGACACTTCCTAACCCTTGGTCCGTTACTCTGGTACCACCTGACACTTCTAACCCTTGGTCCGTTACTCTGGTACCACCTGACACTTCCTAACCCTTGGTCCGTTACTCTGGCACCACCTGACACTTCCTAACCCTTGGTCCGTTACTCTGGTACCACCTGACACTTCCTAACCCTTGGTCCGTTACTCTGGTACCACCTGACACTTCCTAACCCTTGGTCCATTACTCTGGTACCACCTGACACTTCCTAACCCTTGGTCCATTACTCTGGTACCACCTGACACTTCCTAACCCTTGGTCTGTTACTCTGGTACCACCTGACACTTTCTAACCCTTGGTCTGTTACTCTGGTACCACCTGACACTTCCTAACCCTTGGTCCGTTACTCTGGTACCACCTGACACTTCCTAACCCTTGGTCCATTACTCTGGTACCACCTGACACTTCCTAACCCTTGGTCCATTACTCTGGTACCACCTGACACTTCCTAACCCTTTGTCCGTTACTCTGGTACCACCTTACACTCCTAACCCTTGGTCCATTACTCTGGTACCACCTGACACTTCCTAACCCTTGGTCCGTTACTCTGGTACCACCTGACACTTCCTAACCCTTGGTTCGTTACTCTGGTACCACCTGACACTTTCTAACCCTTGGTCCGTTACTCTGGTACCACCTGACACTTCCTAACCCTTGGTCTGTTACTCTGGTACCACCTGACACTTCCTAACCCTTGGTCCGTTACTCTGGTACCACCTGACACTTCCTAACCCTTGGTCCGTTACTCTGGTACCACCTGACACTTCTAACCCTTGGTCCGTTACTCTGGTACCACCTGACACTTCCTAACCCTTGGTCTGTTACTCTGGTACCACCTGACACTTCCTAACCCTTGGTCCGTTACTCTGGTACCACCTGACACTTCCTAACCCTTGGTCCGTTACTCTGGTACCACCTGACACTTTCCTAACCCTTGGTCCGTTACTCTGGTACCACCTGACACTTCCTAACCCTTGGTCTGTTACTCTGGTACCACCTGACACTTCCTAACCCTTGGTCCGTTACTCTGGTACCACCTGACACTTCCTAACCCTTGGTCTGTTACTCTGGTACCACCTGACACTTCCTAACCCTTGGTCCATTACTCTGGTACCACCTGACACTTCCTAACCCTTGGTCCGTTACTCTGGTACCACCTGACACTTTCTAACCCTTGCTCCGTTACTCTTGTACCACCTGACACTTCCTAACCCTTGTTCCGTTACTCTGGTACCACCTGACACTTCCTAACCCTTGGTCCGTTACTCTGGTACCACCTGACACTTCCCCTGGTCCGTTACTCTGGTACCACCTGACACTTCTAACCCTTGGTCCATTACTCTGGTACCACCTGACACTTCCTAACCCTTGGTCCGTTACTCTGGTACCACCTGACACTTCCTAACCCTTGGTCTGTTACTCTGGTAGCACCTGACACTTCCTAACCCTTGGTCCGTTACTCTGGTACCACCTGACACTTCCTAACCCTTGGTCCGTTATTCTCTGGTACCACCTGACACTTCCTAACCCTTGGTCCGTTACTCTGGTACCACCTGACACTTCCTAACCCTTGGTCCGTTACTCTGGTAGCACCCTGACACTTCCTAACCCTTGGTCCATTACTCTGGTACCACCTGACACTTTCTAACCCTTGGTCCGTTACTCTGGTACCACCTGACACTTTCTAACCCTTGGTCTGTTACTCTGGTAGCACCTGACACTTCTAACCCTTGGTCCGTTACTCTGGTACCACCTGACACTTCCTAACCCTTGTTCCGTTACTCTGGTACCACCTGACACTTCCTAACCCTTGGTCTGTTACTCTGGTACCACCTGACACTTCCTAACCCTTGGTCCTGTTACTCTGGTACCACCTGACACTTCTTAACCCTTGGTCCATTACTCTGGTACCACCTGACACTTCCTAACCCTTGGTCGGTTACTCTGGTACCACCTGACACTTTCTAACCCTTGGTCCGTTACTCTGGTACCACCTGACACTTCCTAACCCTTGGTCCGTTACTCTGGTACCACCTGACACTTCCTAACCCTTGGTTCGTTACTCTGGCACCACCTGACACTTCCTAACCCTTGGTCCATTACTCTGGTACCACCTGACACTTCCTAACCCTTGGTTCGTTACTCTGGTACCACCTAACACTTTCAAACTCTTGGTCTGTTATTCTCTAGCACCTGACACCTTTAACCCTTGGTCCGTTACTCTGTACCACCTGACACTTCTAAACCTTGTTCCATTACTCTGGTACTACCTGACACTTTCTAACTCTTGGTCTGTTACTCTGGTACCACCTGACACTTCCTAACCCTTGTTCCGTTACTCTGGTACCACCTTACACTTCTTAACCTTTGGTCCGTTACTCTGGTACCACCTGACACTTCCTAACCCTTGGTCCATTAGTATGCACCACCTGACACTTTCTAACCCTTGGTCCATTACTCTGGTACCACCTAACACTTTCTAACCCTTGGTCTGTTACTCTGGTAGCACCTGACACTTCCTAACCCTTGGTCTGTTACTCTGGTACCACCTGACACTTCTAACCCTTGGTCCGTTACTCTGGTACCACCTGACACTTTCTAACCCTTGGTCCGTTACTCTGGTACCACCTGACACTTCCTAACCCTTGATCCGTTACTCTGGTACTACCTGACACTTCCTAACCCTTGGTCTGTTACTCTGGTACCACCTGACACTTTCTAACCCTTGGTCCGTTACTCTGGTACCACCTGACACTTCCTAACCCTTGGTCCGTTACTCTGGTACCACCTGACACTTCTAACCCTTGGTCCGTTACTCTGGTACCACCTGACACTTCCTAACCCTTGGTCTGTTACTCTGGTACCACCTGACACTTCTAACCCTTGGTCCGTTACTCTGGTACCACCTGAACTTCCTAACCCTTGGTCCGTTACTCTGGTACCACCTGACACTTCCTAACCCTTGGTCCGTTACTCTGGTACCACCTGACACTTCCTAACCCTTGGTCCGTTACTCTGGCACTACCTGACACTTCCTAACCCTTGGTCCATTACTCTGGTACCACCTGACACATCCTAACCCTTGGTCTGTTACTCTGGTACCACCTGACACTTTCTAACCCTTGGTCCGTTACTCTGGTACCACCTGACACTTCCTAACCCTTGGTCTGTTACTCTGGTACCACCTGACACTTCCTAACCCTTTGGTCCGTTACTCTGGTACCACCTGACACTTCCTAACCCTTGGTCCGTTACTCTGGTACCACCTGACACTTTCTAACCCTTGGTCCGTTACTCTGGTACCACCTGACACTTCCTAACCCTTGGTCTGTTACTCTGGTACCACCTGACACTTTCTAACCCTTGGTCCGTTACTCTGGTACCACCTGACACTTCCTAACCCTTGGTCCATTACTCTGGTACCACCTGACACTTCCTAACCCTTGGTCTGTTACTCTGGCACCACCTGACACTTTCTAACCCTTAGTCCGTTACTCTGGCACCACCTACACTTCCTAACCCTTGGTCCGTTACTCTGGTACCACCTGACACTTCCTAACCCTTGGTCCGTTACTCTGGTACCACCTGACACTTCCTAACCCTTGGTCTGTTACTCTGGCACCACCTGACACTTCCTAACCCTTGGTCCGTTACTCTGGTACCACCTGACACTTCCTAACCCTTGGTCCGTTACTCTGGTACCACCTGACACTTCCTAACCCTTGGTCCATTACTCTGGCACCACCTGACACTTCCTAACCCTTGGTCTGTTACTCTGGCACCACCTGACACTTCCTAACCCTTGGTCCGTTACTCTGGTACCACCTGACACTTCCTAACCCTGGTCCGTTACTCTGGCACCACCTGACACATCCTAACCCTTGGTCTGTTACTCTGGTACCACCTGACACTTCCTAACCCTTGGTCCGTTACTCTGGTCCCACCCAACACTTCCTAACCCTTGGTCCGTTACTCTGGTACCACCTGACACTTCTAACCC
>JAJIBD010021434.1:0-57559 GCA_021461705.1 Cryptotis parvus
TTCCTAACCCTTGGTCCATTACTCTGGCACCACCTGACACTTCCTTAACCTTGGTCTGTTACTCTAGTACCACCTGACACTTCCTAACCCTTGGTCCGTTACTCTGGTACCACCTGACACTTTCTAACCCTTGGTCCGTTACTCTGGTACCACCTGACACTTCCTAACCCTTGGTCCGTTACTCTGGTACCACCTGACACTTCCTAACCCTTGGTCCGTTACTCTGGTACCACCTGACACTTCCTAACCCTTGGTCCGTTACTCTGGTACCACCTGACACTTCCTAACCCTTGGTCCATTACTCTGGTACCACCTGACACTTCCTAACCCTTGGTCCATTATCTTGTACCACCTGACACTTCCTAACCCTTGATCCGTTACTCTGGTACCACCTGACACTTCCTAACCCTTGATCCGTTACTCTGGTACCACCTGACACTTCCTAACCCTTGATCCGTTACTCTGGTACCACCTGACACTTCCTAACCCTTGATCCGTTACTCTGGTACCACCTGACACTTCTAACCCTTGGTCTGTTACTCTGGTACCACCTGACACTTCCTAACCCTTGGTCCGTTACTCTGGTACCACCTGACACTTCTAACCCTTGGTCAGTTACTCTGGTACCACCTGACACTTCCTAACCCTTGGTCCATTACTCTGGTACCACCTGACACTTCCTAACCCTTGGTCCGTTACTCTGGTACCACCTGACACTTCCTAACCCTTGGTCCGTTACTCTGGTACCACCTGACACTTCCTAACCCTTGGTCCGTTACTCTGGTACCACCTGACACTTCCTAACCCTTGGTCCGTTACTCTGGTACCACCTGACACTTCCTAACCCTTGATCCGTTACTCTGGTACCACCTGACACTTCCTAACCCTTGGTCCGTTACTCTGGTACCACCTGACACTTCCTAACCTTTGATCCGTTACTCTGGTACCACCTGACACTTCCTAACCCTTGATCCGTTACTCTGGTACCACCTGACACTTCTAACCCTTGGTCCGTTACTCTGGTACCACCTGACACTTCCTAACCCTTGGTCCGTTACTCTGGTACCACCTGACACTTCTAACCCTTGGTCCGTTACTCTGGTACCACCTGACACTTCCTAACCCTTGGTCCATTACTCTGGTACCACCTGACACTTCCTAACCCTTGGTCCGTTACTCTGGCACCACCTGACACTTCTAACCCTTGGTCTGTTACTCTGGTACCACCTGACACTTCTAACCCTTGATCTGTTACTCTGGTACCACCTGACACTTCCTAACCCTTGGTCTGTTACTCTGGTACCACCTGACACTTCCTAACCCTTGGTCCATTACTCTGGTACCACCTGACACTTCCTAACCCTTGATCCGTTACTCTGGTACCACCTGACACTTCTAACCCTTGGTCCGTTACTCTGGTACCACCTGACACTTCCTAACCCTTGGTCCGTTACTCTGGTACCACCTGACACTTCCTAACCCTTGATCCATTACTCTGGTACCACCTGACACTTCCTAACCCTTGATCCATTACTCTGGTACCACCTGACACTTCCTAACCCTTGGTCCGTTACTCTGGTACCACCTGACACTTCCTAACCCTTGGTCCATTACTCTGGTACCACCTGACACTTCCTAACCCTTGGTCCATTACTCTGGTACCACCTGACACTTCCTAACCCTTGGTCTGTTACTCTGGTACCACCTGACACTTCCTAACCCTTGGTCCATTACTCTGGTACCACCTGACACTTCCTAACCCTTGGTCCGTTACTCTAGTACCACCTGACACTTCCTAACCCTTGATCCGTTACTCTGGTACCACCTGACACTTCCTAACCCTTGATCCGTTACTCTGGTACCACCTGACACTTCCTAACCCTTGGTCCGTTACTCTGGTACCACCTGACACTTCTAACCCTTGGTCCGTTACTCTGGTACCACCTGACACTTCCTAACCCTTGGTCCATTACTCTGGTACCACCTGACACTTCCTAACCCTTGGTCCATTACTCTGGTACCACCTGACACTTCCTAACCCTTGGTCCATTACTCTGGTACCACCTGACACTTCCTAACCCTTGGTCCGTTACTCTGGTACCACCTGACACTTCCTAACCCTTGGTCCATTACTCTGGTACCACCTGACACTTCCTAACCCTTGGTCCTTTACTCTGGCACCACCTGACACTTCCTAACCCTTGGTCCGTTACTCTGGTACCACCTGACACTTCCTAACCCTTGGTCAGTTACTCTGGTACCACCTGACACTTCCTAACCCTTGGTCCGTTACTCTGGTACCACCTGACACTTCCTAACCCTTGGTCCGTTACTCTGGTACCACCTGACACTTCCTAACCCTTGATCCGTTACTCTGGTACCACCTGACACTTCTAACCCTTGGTCCGTTACTCTGGTACCACCTGACACTTTCTAACCCTTGGTCCGTTACTCTGGTACCACCTGACACTTCCTAACCCTTGATCCGTTACTCTGGTACCACCTGACACTTCTAACCCTTGGTCCGTTACTCTGGTACCACCTGACACTTCCTAACCCTTGGTCCGTTACTCTGGTACCACCTGACACTTCCTAACCCTTGGTCCGTTACTCTGGTACCACCTGACACTTCCTAACCCTTGGTCCGTTACTCTGGTACCACCTGACACTTCCTAACCCTTGATCCGTTACTCTGGTACCACCTGACACTTCCTAACCCTTGGTCCGTTACTCTGGTACCACCTGACACTTCTAACCCTTGGTCCGTTACTCTGGTACCACCTGACACTTCCTAACCCTTGGTCCGTTACTCTGGTACCACCTGACACTTCCTAACCCTTGGTCCGTTACTCTGGTACCACCTGACACTTCCTAACCCTTGGTCCGTTACTCTGGTACCACCTGACACTTCCTAACCCTTGATCCGTTACTCTGGTACCACCTGACACTTCCTAACCCTTGGTCCGTTACTCTGGTACCACCTGACACTTCCTAACCCTTGGTCCGTTACTCTGACACCACCTGACACTTCCTAACCCTTGGTCCGTTACTCTGGTACCACCTGACACTTCCTAACCCTTGGTCCGTTACTCTGGTACCACCTGACACTTCCTAACCCTTGGTCCGTTACTCTGGTACCACCTGACACTTCCTAACCCTTGGTCCGTTACTCTGGTACCACCTGACACTTCCTAACCCTTGGTCCGTTACTCTGGTACCACCTGACACTTCCTAACCCTTGGTCCGTTACTCTGGTACCACCTGACACTTCCTAACCCTTGGTCCGTTACTCTGGTACCACCTGACACTTCCTAACCCTTGGTCCGTTACTCTGGTACCACCTGACACTTCCTAACCCTTGGTCTGTTACTCTGGTACCACCTGACACTTCCTAACCCTTGGTCCGTTACTCTGGTACCACCTGACACTTCCTAACCCTTGGTCCGTTACTCTGGTACCACCTGACACTTCCTAACCCTTGGTCCATTACTCTGGTACCACCTGACACTTCTAACCCTTGATCCGTTACTCTGGTACCACCTGACACTTCTAACCCTTGGTCCGTTACTCTGGTACCACCTGACACTTCCTAACCCTTGGTCCGTTACTCTGGTACCACCTGACACTTCTAACCCTTGGTCCGTTACTCTGGTACCACCTGACACTTCCTAACCCTTGGTCTGTTACTCTGGTACCACCTGACACTTCCTAACCCTTGGTCCGTTACTCTGGTACCACCTGACACTTCCTAACCCTTGGTCCGTTACTCTGGTACCACCTGACACTTCCTAACCCTTGGTCCGTTACTCTGGTACCACCTGACACTTCCTAACCCTTGGTCCGTTACTCTGGTACCACCTGACACTTCCTAACCCTTGGTCCGTTACTCTGGTACCACCTGACACTTCCTAACCCTTGGTCCGTTACTCTGGTACCACCTGACACTTCCTAACCCTTGGTCCGTTACTCTGGTACCACCTGACACTTCCTAACCCTTGGTCCGTTACTCTGGTACCACCTGACACTTCCTAACCCTTGGTCCGTTACTCTGGTACCACCTGACACTTCCTAACCCTTGATCCGTTACTCTGGTACCACCTGACACTTCCTAACCCTTGGTCCGTTACTCTGGTACCACCTGACACTTCCTAACCCTTGGTCCATTACTCTGGTACCACCTGACACTTCCTAACCCTTGATCCGTTACTCTGGTACCACCTGACACTTCCTAACCCTTGGTCCGTTACTCTGGTACCACCTGACACTTCCTAACCTTTGATCCGTTACTCTGGTACCACCTGACACTTCCTAACCCTTGGTCTATTACTCTGGTACCACCTGACACTTCCTAACCCTTGGTCTGTTACTCTGGTACCACCTGACACTTCCTAACCCTTGGTCCGTTACTCTGGTACCACCTGACACTTCCTAACCCTTGGTCCATTACTCTGGTACCACCTGACACTTCCTAACCCTTGGTCCGTTACTCTGGTACCACCTGACACTTCCTAACCCTTGATCCGTTACTCTGGTACCACCTGACACTTCCTAACCCTTGGTCCATTACTCTGGTACCACCTGACACTTCCTAACCCTTGGTCCGTTACTCTGGTACCACCTGACACTTCCTAACCCTTGGTCCGTTACTCTGGTACCACCTGACACTTCCTAACCCTTGATCCGTTACTCTGGTACCACCTGACACTTCCTAACCCTTGGTCCGTTACTCTGGTACCACCTGACACTTCCTAACCCTTGGTCCGTTACTCTGGTACCACCTGACACTTCCTAACCCTTGGTCCGTTACTCTGGTACCACCTGACACTTCTAACCCTTGGTCCGTTACTCTGGTACCACCTGACACTTCCTAACCTTTGGTCCGTTACTCTGGTACCACCTGACACTTCCTAACCCTTGGTCCGTTACTCTGGTACCACCTGACACTTCCTAACCCTTGATCCATTACTCTGGTACCACCTGACACTTCCTAACCCTTGGTCCGTTACTCTGGTACCACCTGACACTTCCTAACCCTTGGTCCGTTACTCTGGTACCACCTGACACTTCCTAACCCTTGGTCCATTACTCTGGTACCACCTGACACTTCCTAACCCTTGGTCCGTTACTCTGGTACCACCTGACACTTCCTAACCCTTGGTCCGTTACTCTGGTACCACCTGACACTTCCTAACCCTTGGTCTGTTACTCTGGTACCACCTGACACTTCCTAACCCTTGGTCCGTTACTCTGGTACCACCTGACACTTCCTAACCCTTGGTCCGTTACTCTGGTACCACCTGACACTTCCTAACCCTTGGTCCATTACTCTGGTACCACCTGACACTTCCTAACCCTTGGTCCGTTACTCTGGTACCACCTGACACTTCTAACCCTTGGTCCGTTACTCTGGTACCACCTGACACTTCCTAACCCTTGGTCCGTTACTCTGGTACCACCTGACACTTCCTAACCCTTGGTCCGTTACTCTGGTACCACCTGACACTTCCTAACCCTTGGTCCGTTACTCTGGTACCACCTGACACTTCCTAACCCTTGGTCCGTTACTCTGGCACCACCTGACACTTCCTAACCCTTGGTCCGTTACTCTGGTACCACCTGACACTTCCTAACCCTTGGTCCGTTACTCTGGTACCACCTGACACTTCCTAACCCTTGGTCCGTTACTCTGGTACCACCTGACACTTCCTAACCCTTGGTCCGTTACTCTGGTACCACCTGACACTTCCTAACCCTTGGTCCGTTACTCTGGTACCACCTGACACTTCCTAACCCTTGGTCCGTTACTCTGGTACCACCTGACACTTCTAACCCTTGGTCCGTTACTCTGGTACCACCTGACACTTCCTAACCCTTGGTCCGTTACTCTGGTACCACCTGACACTTCCTAACCCTTGGTCCGTTACTCTGGTACCACCTGACACTTCCTAACCCTTGGTCCGTTACTCTGGTACCACCTGACACTTCCTAACCCTTGGTCCGTTACTCTGGTACCACCTGACACTTCTAACCCTTGGTCCGTTACTCTGGTACCACCTGACACTTCCTAACCCTTGGTCCGTTACTCTGGTACCACCTGACACTTCCTAACCCTTGGTCCGTTACTCTGGTACCACCTGACACTTCTAACCCTTGGTCCGTTACTCTGGTACCACCTGACACTTCCTAACCCTTGGTCCGTTACTCTGGTACCACCTGACACTTCCTAACCCTTGGTCCGTTACTCTGGTACCACCTGACACTTCCTAACCCTTGGTCCGTTACTCTGGTACCACCTGACACTTCCTAACCCTTGGTCCGTTACTCTGGTACCACCTGACACTTCCTAACCCTTGGTCCATTACTCTGGTACCACCTGACACTTCCTAACCCTTGGTCCGTTACTCTGGTACCACCTGACACTTCCTAACCCTTGGTCCGTTACTCTGGTACCACCTGACACTTCCTAACCCTTGGTCCGTTACTCTGGTACCACCTGACACTTCTAACCCTTGGTCCGTTACTCTGGTACCACCTGACACTTCCTAACCCTTGGTCCGTTACTCTGGTACCACCTGACACTTCCTAACCCTTGGTCCGTTACTCTGGTACCACCTGACACTTCCTAACCCTTGGTCCGTTACTCTGGTACCACCTGACACTTCTAACCCTTGGTCCGTTACTCTGGTACCACCTGACACTTCCTAACCCTTGGTCCGTTACTCTGGTACCACCTGACACTTCCTAACCCTTGGTCCGTTACTCTGGTACCACCTGACACTTCCTAACCCTTGGTCCGTTACTCTGGTACCACCTGACACTTCTAACCCTTGGTCCGTTACTCTGGTACCACCTGACACTTCCTAACCCTTGGTCCGTTACTCTGGTACCACCTGACACTTCCTAACCCTTGGTCCGTTACTCTGGTACCACCTGACACTTCCTAACCCTTGGTCCGTTACTCTGGTACCACCTGACACTTCCTAACCCTTGGTCCGTTACTCTGGTACCACCTGACACTTCCTAACCCTTGGTCCGTTACTCTGGTACCACCTGACACTTCCTAACCCTTGGTCCGTTACTCTGGTACCACCTGACACTTCCTAACCCTTGGTCCGTTACTCTGGTACCACCTGACACTTCCTAACCCTTGGTCCGTTACTCTGGTACCACCTGACACTTCCTAACCCTTGGTCCGTTACTCTGGTACCACCTGACACTTCCTAACCCTTGGTCTGTTACTCTGGTACCACCTGACACTTCCTAACCCTTGGTCCGTTACTCTGGTACCACCTGACACTTCCTAACCCTTGGTCCGTTACTCTGGTACCACCTGACACTTCCTAACCCTTGGTCCGTTACTCTGGTACCACCTGACACTTCCTAACCCTTGGTCCGTTACTCTGGTACCACCTGACACTTCCTAACCCTTGGTCCGTTACTCTGGTACCACCTGACACTTCCTAACCCTTGGTCCGTTACTCTGGTACCACCTGACACTTCCTAACCCTTGGTCCGTTACTCTGGTACCACCTGACACTTCCTAACCCTTGGTCTGTTACTCTGGTACCACCTGACACTTCCTAACCCTTGGTCCGTTACTCTGGTACCACCTGACACTTCCTAACCCTTGGTCCGTTACTCTGGTACCACCTGACACTTCCTAACCCTTGGTCCGTTACTCTGGTACCACCTGACACTTCCTAACCCTTGGTCCGTTACTCTGGTACCACCTGACACTTCCTAACCCTTGGTCCGTTACTCTGGTACCACCTGACACTTCCTAACCCTTGGTCCGTTACTCTGGTACCACCTGACACTTCCTAACCCTTGGTCCGTTACTCTGGTACCACCTGACACTTCCTAACCCTTGGTCCGTTACTCTGGTACCACCTGACACTTCCTAACCCTTGGTCCGTTACTCTGGTACCACCTGACACTTCCTAACCCTTGGTCCGTTACTCTGGTACCACCTGACACTTCCTAACCCTTGGTCCGTTACTCTGGTACCACCTGACACTTCCTAACCCTTGGTCCGTTACTCTGGTACCACCTGACACTTCTAACCCTTGGTCCGTTACTCTGGTACCACCTGACACTTCCTAACCCTTGGTCCGTTACTCTGGTACCACCTGACACTTCCTAACCCTTGGTCCGTTACTCTGGTACCACCTGACACTTCCTAACCCTTGGTCCGTTACTCTGGTACCACCTGACACTTCTAACCCTTGGTCCGTTACTCTGGTACCACCTGACACTTCCTAACCCTTGGTCCGTTACTCTGGTACCACCTGACACTTCTAACCCTTGGTCCGTTACTCTGGTACCACCTGACACTTCCTAACCCTTGGTCCGTTACTCTGGTACCACCTGACACTTCCTAACCCTTGGTCCGTTACTCTGGTACCACCTGACACTTCCTAACCCTTGGTCCGTTACTCTGGTACCACCTGACACTTCTAACCCTTGGTCCATTACTCTGGTACCACCTGACACTTCCTAACCCTTGGTCCGTTACTCTGGTACCACCTGACACTTCTAACCCTTGGTCCGTTACTCTGGCACCACCTGACACTTCCTAACCCTTGGTCCGTTACTCTGGTACCACCTGACACTTCCTAACCCTTGGTCCGTTACTCTGGTACCACCTGACACTTCCTAACCCTTGGTCCGTTACTCTGGTACCACCTGACACTTCCTAACCCTTGGTCCGTTACTCTGGTACCACCTGACACTTCCTAACCCTTGGTCCGTTACTCTGGTACCACCTGACACTTCCTAACCCTTGGTCCGTTACTCTGGTACCACCTGACACTTCCTAACCCTTGGTCCGTTACTCTGGTACCACCTGACACTTCCTAACCCTTGGTCCATTACTCTGGTACCACCTGACACTTCCTAACCCTTGGTCCGTTACTCTGGTACCACCTGACACTTCCTAACCCTTGGTCCGTTACTCTGGTACCACCTGACACTTCTAACCCTTGGTCCGTTACTCTGGTACCACCTGACACTTCCTAACCCTTGGTCCGTTACTCTGGTACCACCTGACACTTCCTAACCCTTGGTCCGTTACTCTGGTACCACCTGACACTTCCTAACCCTTGGTCCGTTACTCTGGTACCACCTGACACTTCCTAACCCTTGGTCCGTTACTCTGGTACCACCTGACACTTCCTAACCCTTGGTCCGTTACTCTGGTACCACCTGACACTTCCTAACCCTTGGTCCGTTACTCTGGTACCACCTGACACTTCCTAACCCTTGGTCCGTTACTCTGGTACCACCTGACACTTCCTAACCCTTGGTCCGTTACTCTGGTACCACCTGACACTTCCTAACCCTTGGTCCGTTACTCTGGTACCACCTGACACTTCCTAACCCTTGGTCCGTTACTCTGGTACCACCTGACACTTCCTAACCCTTGGTCCGTTACTCTGGTACCACCTGACACTTCCTAACCCTTGGTCCGTTACTCTGGTACCACCTGACACTTCCTAACCCTTGGTCCGTTACTCTGGTACCACCTGACACTTCCTAACCCTTGGTCCGTTACTCTGGTACCACCTGACACTTCCTAACCCTTGGTCCGTTACTCTGGTACCACCTGACACTTCCTAACCCTTGGTCCGTTACTCTGGTACCACCTGACACTTCCTAACCCTTGGTCCGTTACTCTGGTACCACCTGACACTTCCTAACCCTTGGTCCGTTACTCTGGTACCACCTGACACTTCCTAACCCTTGGTCCGTTACTCTGGTACCACCTGACACTTCCTAACCCTTGGTCCGTTACTCTGGTACCACCTGACACTTCCTAACCCTTGGTCCGTTACTCTGGTACCACCTGACACTTCCTAACCCTTGGTCCGTTACTCTGGTACCACCTGACACTTCCTAACCCTTGGTCCGTTACTCTGGTACCACCTGACACTTCCTAACCCTTGGTCCGTTACTCTGGTACCACCTGACACTTCCTAACCCTTGGTCCGTTACTCTGGTACCACCTGACACTTCCTAACCCTTGGTCCGTTACTCTGGTACCACCTGACACTTCCTAACCCTTGGTCCGTTACTCTGGTACCACCTGACACTTCCTAACCCTTGGTCCGTTACTCTGGTACCACCTGACACTTCTAACCCTTGGTCCGTTACTCTGGTACCACCTGACACTTCCTAACCCTTGGTCCGTTACTCTGGTACCACCTGACACTTCCTAACCCTTGGTCCGTTACTCTGGTACCACCTGACACTTCCTAACCCTTGGTCCGTTACTCTGGTACCACCTGACACTTCCTAACCCTTGGTCCGTTACTCTGGTACCACCTGACACTTCCTAACCCTTGGTCCGTTACTCTGGTACCACCTGACACTTCCTAACCCTTGGTCCGTTACTCTGGTACCACCTGACACTTCCTAACCCTTGGTCCGTTACTCTGGTACCACCTGACACTTCCTAACCCTTGGTCCGTTACTCTGGTACCACCTGACACTTCCTAACCCTTGGTCCGTTACTCTGGTACCACCTGACACTTCCTAACCCTTGGTCCGTTACTCTGGTACCACCTGACACTTCCTAACCCTTGGTCCGTTACTCTGGTACCACCTGACACTTCCTAACCCTTGGTCTGTTACTCTGGTACCACCTGACACTTCTAACCCTTGGTCCGTTACTCTGGTACCACCTGACACTTCCTAACCCTTGGTCCGTTACTCTGGTACCACCTGACACTTCCTAACCCTTGGTCCGTTACTCTGGTACCACCTGACACTTCCTAACCCTTGGTCCGTTACTCTGGTACCACCTGACACTTCCTAACCCTTGGTCCATTACTCTGGTACCACCTGACACTTCCTAACCCTTGATCCGTTACTCTGGTACCACCTGACACTTCCTAACCCTTGGTCCGTTACTCTGGTACCACCTGACACTTCCTAACCCTTGGTCCATTACTCTGGTACCACCTGACACTTCCTAACCCTTGGTCCGTTACTCTGGTACCACCTGACACTTCCTAACCCTTGGTCTGTTACTCTGGTACCACCTGACACTTCTAACCCTTGGTCCGTTACTCTGGTACCACCTGACACTTCCTAACCCTTGATCCGTTACTCTGGTACCACCTGACACTTCCTAACCCTTGGTCCGTTACTCTGGTACCACCTGACACTTCCTAACCCTTGGTCCATTACTCTGGTACCACCTGACACTTCCTAACCCTTGGTCCATTACTCTGGTACCACCTGACACTTCCTAACCCTTGGTCCGTTACTCTGGTACCACCTGACACTTCCTAACCCTTGGTCCGTTACTCTGGTACCACCTGACACTTCTAACCCTTGGTCCGTTACTCTGGTACCACCTGACACTTCCTAACCCTTGGTCCGTTACTCTGGTACCACCTGACACTTCCTAACCCTTGGTCCGTTACTCTGGTACCACCTGACACTTCCTAACCCTTGGTCCGTTACTCTGGTACCACCTGACACTTCCTAACCCTTGGTCCGTTACTCTGGTACCACCTGACACTTCTAACCCTTGGTCCGTTACTCTGGTACCACCTGACACTTCCTAACCCTTGGTCCGTTACTCTGGTACCACCTGACACTTCCTAACCCTTGGTCTGTTACTCTGGTACCACCTGACACTTCCTAACCCTTGGTCCGTTACTCTGGTACCACCTGACACTTCCTAACCCTTGGTCCGTTACTCTGGTACCACCTGACACTTCCTAACCCTTGGTCCGTTACTCTGGTACCACCTGACACTTCCTAACCCTTGGTCCGTTACTCTGGTACCACCTGACACTTCCTAACCCTTGGTCCGTTACTCTGGTACCACCTGACACTTCCTAACCCTTGGTCCGTTACTCTGGTACCACCTGACACTTCCTAACCCTTGGTCCGTTACTCTGGTACCACCTGACACTTCCTAACCCTTGATCCGTTACTCTGGTACCACCTGACACTTCTAACCCTTGGTCCGTTACTCTGGTACCACCTGACACTTCCTAACCCTTGGTCCGTTACTCTGGTACCACCTGACACTTCTAACCCTTGGTCCGTTACTCTGGTACCACCTGACACTTCCTAACCCTTGGTCTGTTACTCTGGTACCACCTGACACTTCCTAACCCTTGGTCCGTTACTCTGGTACCACCTGACACTTCTAACCCTTGGTCTGTTACTCTGGTACCACCTGACACTTCCTAACCCTTGGTCCGTTACTCTGGTACCACCTGACACTTCCTAACCCTTGGTCCGTTACTCTGGTACCACCTGACACTTCTAACCCTTGGTCCATTACTCTGGTACCACCTGACACTTCCTAACCCTTGGTCCGTTACTCTGGTACCACCTGACACTTCCTAACCCTTGGTCTGTTACTCTGGTACCACCTGACACTTCCTAACCCTTGGTCCGTTACTCTGGTACCACCTGACACTTCCTAACCCTTGGTCCGTTACTCTGGTACCACCTGACACTTCCTAACCCTTGGTCCGTTACTCTGGTACCACCTGACACTTCCTAACCCTTGGTCTGTTACTCTGGTACCACCTGACACTTCTAACCCTTGGTCCGTTACTCTGGTACCACCTGACACTTCTAACCCTTGGTCCGTTACTCTGGTACCACCTGACACTTCCTAACCCTTGGTCCATTACTCTGGTACCACCTGACACTTCCTAACCCTTGGTCCGTTACTCTGGTACCACCTGACACTTCCTAACCCTTGGTCCGTTACTCTGGTACCACCTGACACTTCCTAACCCTTGGTCCGTTACTCTGGTACCACCTGACACTTCTAACCCTTGGTCCGTTACTCTGGTACCACCTGACACTTCCTAACCCTTGGTCCGTTACTCTGGTACCACCTGACACTTCCTAACCCTTGGTCCGTTACTCTGGTACCACCTGACACTTCTAACCCTTGGTCCGTTACTCTGGTACCACCTGACACTTCCTAACCCTTGGTCCGTTACTCTGGTACCACCTGACACTTCTAACCCTTGGTCCGTTACTCTGGTACCACCTGACACTTCCTAACCCTTGGTCCGTTACTCTGGTACCACCTGACACTTCCTAACCCTTGGTCCGTTACTCTGGTACCACCTGACACTTCCTAACCCTTGGTCCGTTACTCTGGTACCACCTGACACTTCCTAACCCTTGGTCCGTTACTCTGGTACCACCTGACACTTCCTAACCCTTGGTCCGTTACTCTGGTACCACCTGACACTTCCTAACCCTTGGTCCGTTACTCTGGTACCACCTGACACTTCCTAACCCTTGGTCCGTTACTCTGGTACCACCTGACACTTCCTAACCCTTGGTCCGTTACTCTGGTACCACCTGACACTTCCTAACCCTTGGTCCGTTACTCTGGTACCACCTGACACTTCCTAACCCTTGGTCCGTTACTCTGGTACCACCTGACACTTCCTAACCCTTGGTCCGTTACTCTGGTACCACCTGACACTTCCTAACCCTTGGTCTGTTACTCTGGTACCACCTGACACTTCCTAACCCTTGGTCCGTTACTCTGGTACCACCTGACACTTCTTACCCTTGGTCCGTTACTCTGGTACCACCTGACACTTCTAACCCTTGGTCCGTTACTCTGGTACCACCTGACACTTCCTAACCCTTGGTCCGTTACTCTGGTACCACCTGACACTTCCTAACCCTTGGTCTGTTACTCTGGTACCACCTGACACTTCCTAACCCTTGGTCCGTTACTCTGGTACCACCTGACACTTCCTAACCCTTGGTCCGTTACTCTGGTACCACCTGACACTTCCTAACCCTTGGTCCGTTACTCTGGTACCACCTGACACTTCCTAACCCTTGGTCCGTTACTCTGGTACCACCTGACACTTCCTAACCCTTGGTCCGTTACTCTGGTACCACCTGACACTTCTAACCCTTGGTCCGTTACTCTGGTACCACCTGACACTTCCTAACCCTTGGTCCGTTACTCTGGTACCACCTGACACTTCCTAACCCTTGGTCTGTTACTCTGGTACCACCTGACACTTCCTAACCCTTGGTCCGTTACTCTGGTACCACCTGACACTTCTAACCCTTGGTCCGTTACTCTGGTACCACCTGACACTTCCTAACCCTTGGTCCGTTACTCTGGTACCACCTGACACTTCCTAACCCTTGGTCCGTTACTCTGGTACCACCTGACACTTCCTAACCCTTGGTCCGTTACTCTGGTACCACCTGACACTTCCTAACCCTTGGTCCGTTACTCTGGTACCACCTGACACTTCTAACCCTTGGTCCGTTACTCTGGTACCACCTGACACTTCCTAACCCTTGGTCCATTACTCTGGTACCACCTGACACTTCCTAACCCTTGGTCCGTTACTCTGGTACCACCTGACACTTCCTAACCCTTGGTCCGTTACTCTGGTACCACCTGACACTTCCTAACCCTTGGTCCGTTACTCTGGTACCACCTGACACTTCCTAACCCTTGGTCCATTACTCTGGTACCACCTGACACTTCCTAACCCTTGGTCCGTTACTCTGGTACCACCTGACACTTCCTAACCCTTGGTCCGTTACTCTGGTACCACCTGACACTTCCTAACCCTTGGTCCGTTACTCTGGTACCACCTGACACTTCCTAACCCTTGGTCCGTTACTCTGGTACCACCTGACACTTCCTAACCCTTGGTCCGTTACTCTGGTACCACCTGACACTTCCTAACCCTTGGTCCGTTACTCTGGTACCACCTGACACTTCCTAACCCTTGGTCCGTTACTCTGGTACCACCTGACACTTCCTAACCCTTGGTCCGTTACTCTGGTACCACCTGACACTTCTAACCCTTGGTCCGTTACTCTGGTACCACCTGACACTTCTAACCCTTGGTCCATTACTCTGGTACCACCTGACACTTCTAACCCTTGGTCCGTTACTCTGGTACCACCTGACACTTCCTAACCCTTGGTCCATTACTCTGGTACCACCTGACACTTCCTAACCCTTGGTCCGTTACTCTGGTACCACCTGACACTTCCTAACCCTTGGTCCGTTACTCTGGTACCACCTGACACTTCCTAACCCTTGGTCCGTTACTCTGGTACCACCTGACACTTCCTAACCCTTGGTCCGTTACTCTGGTACCACCTGACACTTCCTAACCCTTGGTCCGTTACTCTGGTACCACCTGACACTTCCTAACCCTTGGTCCGTTACTCTGGTACCACCTGACACTTCCTAACCCTTGGTCCGTTACTCTGGTACCACCTGACACTTCCTAACCCTTGGTCCGTTACTCTGGTACCACCTGACACTTCCTAACCCTTGGTCCGTTACTCTGGTACCACCTGACACTTCCTAACCCTTGGTCCGTTACTCTGGTACCACCTGACACTTCCTAACCCTTGGTCTGTTACTCTGGTACCACCTGACACTTCCTAACCCTTGGTCCGTTACTCTGGTACCACCTGACACTTCCTAACCCTTGGTCCGTTACTCTGGTACCACCTGACACTTCCTAACCCTTGGTCCGTTACTCTGGTACCACCTGACACTTCCTAACCCTTGGTCCGTTACTCTGGTACCACCTGACACTTCCTAACCCTTGGTCCGTTACTCTGGTACCACCTGACACTTCCTAACCCTTGGTCCGTTACTCTGGTACCACCTGACACTTCCTAACCCTTGGTCCGTTACTCTGGTACCACCTGACACTTCCTAACCCTTGGTCCGTTACTCTGGTACCACCTGACACTTCCTAACCCTTGGTCCGTTACTCTGGTACCACCTGACACTTCCTAACCCTTGGTCCGTTACTCTGGTACCACCTGACACTTCCTAACCCTTGGTCCGTTACTCTGGTACCACCTGACACTTCCTAACCCTTGGTCCGTTACTCTGGTACCACCTGACACTTCCTAACCCTTGGTCCGTTACTCTGGTACCACCTGACACTTCCTAACCCTTGGTCCGTTACTCTGGTACCACCTGACACTTCCTAACCCTTGGTCCGTTACTCTGGTACCACCTGACACTTCTAACCCTTGGTCCGTTACTCTGGTACCACCTGACACTTCCTAACCCTTGGTCCGTTACTCTGGTACCACCTGACACTTCCTAACCCTTGGTCCGTTACTCTGGTACCACCTGACACTTCCTAACCCTTGGTCCGTTACTCTGGTACCACCTGACACTTCCTAACCCTTGGTCCGTTACTCTGGTACCACCTGACACTTCCTAACCCTTGGTCCGTTACTCTGGTACCACCTGACACTTCTAACCCTTGGTCCGTTACTCTGGTACCACCTGACACTTCCTAACCCTTGGTCCGTTACTCTGGTACCACCTGACACTTCCTAACCCTTGGTCTGTTACTCTGGTACCACCTGACACTTCCTAACCCTTGGTCCGTTACTCTGGTACCACCTGACACTTCCTAACCCTTGGTCCGTTACTCTGGTACCACCTGACACTTCCTAACCCTTGGTCCGTTACTCTGGTACCACCTGACACTTCCTAACCCTTGGTCCGTTACTCTGGTACCACCTGACACTTCCTAACCCTTGGTCCGTTACTCTGGTACCACCTGACACTTCCTAACCCTTGGTCCGTTACTCTGGTACCACCTGACACTTCCTAACCCTTGGTCCGTTACTCTGGTACCACCTGACACTTCTAACCCTTGGTCCGTTACTCTGGTACCACCTGACACTTCCTAACCCTTGGTCCGTTACTCTGGTACCACCTGACACTTCCTAACCCTTGGTCCGTTACTCTGGTACCACCTGACACTTCCTAACCCTTGGTCCGTTACTCTGGTACCACCTGACACTTCCTAACCCTTGGTCCGTTACTCTGGTACCACCTGACACTTCCTAACCCTTGGTCCGTTACTCTGGTACCACCTGACACTTCCTAACCCTTGGTCCGTTACTCTGGTACCACCTGACACTTCCTAACCCTTGGTCCGTTACTCTGGTACCACCTGACACTTCCTAACCCTTGGTCCATTACTCTGGTACCACCTGACACTTCCTAACCCTTGGTCCGTTACTCTGGTACCACCTGACACTTCTAACCCTTGGTCCGTTACTCTGGTACCACCTGACACTTCCTAACCCTTGGTCCGTTACTCTGGTACCACCTGACACTTCCTAACCCTTGGTCCGTTACTCTGGTACCACCTGACACTTCCTAACCCTTGGTCCGTTACTCTGGTACCACCTGACACTTCCTAACCCTTGGTCCGTTACTCTGGTACCACCTGACACTTCCTAACCCTTGGTCCATTACTCTGGTACCACCTGACACTTCCTAACCCTTGGTCCGTTACTCTGGTACCACCTGACACTTCCTAACCCTTGGTCCGTTACTCTGGTACCACCTGACACTTCCTAACCCTTGGTCCGTTACTCTGGTACCACCTGACACTTCCTAACCCTTGGTCCATTACTCTGGTACCACCTGACACTTCCTAACCCTTGGTCCGTTACTCTGGTACCACCTGACACTTCCTAACCCTTGGTCCGTTACTCTGGTACCACCTGACACTTCCTAACCCTTGGTCCGTTACTCTGGTACCACCTGACACTTCCTAACCCTTGGTCCATTACTCTGGTACCACCTGACACTTCCTAACCCTTGGTCCGTTACTCTGGTACCACCTGACACTTCCTAACCCTTGGTCCGTTACTCTGGTACCACCTGACACTTCCTAACCCTTGGTCCGTTACTCTGGTACCACCTGACACTTCCTAACCCTTGGTCCGTTACTCTGGTACCACCTGACACTTCCTAACCCTTGGTCCGTTACTCTGGTACCACCTGACACTTCCTAACCCTTGGTCCGTTACTCTGGTACCACCTGACACTTCCTAACCCTTGGTCTGTTACTCTGGTACCACCTGACACTTCCTAACCCTTGGTCCATTACTCTGGTACCACCTGACACTTCCTAACCCTTGGTCCGTTACTCTGGTACCACCTGACACTTCCTAACCCTTGGTCCGTTACTCTGGTACCACCTGACACTTCCTAACCCTTGGTCCGTTACTCTGGTACCACCTGACACTTCCTAACCCTTGGTCCGTTACTCTGGTACCACCTGACACTTCCTAACCCTTGGTCCGTTACTCTGGTACCACCTGACACTTCCTAACCCTTGGTCCGTTACTCTGGTACCACCTGACACTTCCTAACCCTTGGTCCGTTACTCTGGTACCACCTGACACTTCCTAACCCTTGGTCCGTTACTCTGGTACCACCTGACACTTCCTAACCCTTGGTCCGTTACTCTGGTACCACCTGACACTTCCTAACCCTTGGTCCGTTACTCTGGTACCACCTGACACTTCCTAACCCTTGGTCCGTTACTCTGGTACCACCTGACACTTCCTAACCCTTGGTCCGTTACTCTGGTACCACCTGACACTTCCTAACCCTTGGTCTGTTACTCTGGTACCACCTGACACTTCCTAACCCTTGGTCCGTTACTCTGGTACCACCTGACACTTCCTAACCCTTGGTCCATTACTCTGGTACCACCTGACACTTCCTAACCCTTGGTCCGTTACTCTGGTACCACCTGACACTTCCTAACCCTTGGTCCGTTACTCTGGTACCACCTGACACTTCCTAACCCTTGGTCCGTTACTCTGGTACCACCTGACACTTCCTAACCCTTGGTCCGTTACTCTGGTACCACCTGACACTTCCTAACCCTTGGTCCGTTACTCTGGTACCACCTGACACTTCCTAACCCTTGGTCCGTTACTCTGGTACCACCTGACACTTCCTAACCCTTGGTCCGTTACTCTGGTACCACCTGACACTTCTAACCCTTGGTCTGTTACTCTGGTACCACCTGACACTTCCTAACCCTTGGTCCGTTACTCTGGTACCACCTGACACTTCCTAACCCTTGGTCCGTTACTCTGGTACCACCTGACACTTCTAACCCTTGGTCCGTTACTCTGGTACCACCTGACACTTCCTAACCCTTGGTCCGTTACTCTGGTACCACCTGACACTTCCTAACCCTTGGTCCGTTACTCTGGTACCACCTGACACTTCCTAACCCTTGGTCCGTTACTCTGGTACCACCTGACACTTCCTAACCCTTGGTCCGTTACTCTGGTACCACCTGACACTTCCTAACCCTTGGTCCGTTACTCTGGTACCACCTGACACTTCCTAACCCTTGGTCTGTTACTCTGGTACCACCTGACACTTCTAACCCTTGGTCCGTTACTCTGGTACCACCTGACACTTCTAACCCTTGGTCCGTTACTCTGGTACCACCTGACACTTCCTAACCCTTGGTCCGTTACTCTGGTACCACCTGACACTTCCTAACCCTTGGTCCGTTACTCTGGTACCACCTGACACTTCCTAACCCTTGGTCCGTTACTCTGGTACCACCTGACACTTCTAACCCTTGGTCCGTTACTCTGGTACCACCTGACACTTCTAACCCTTGGTCCATTACTCTGGTACCACCTGACACTTCCTAACCCTTGGTCCGTTACTCTGGTACCACCTGACACTTCCTAACCCTTGGTCCGTTACTCTGGTACCACCTGACACTTCCTAACCCTTGGTCCATTACTCTGGTACCACCTGACACTTCCTAACCCTTGGTCCGTTACTCTGGTACCACCTGACACTTCCTAACCCTTGGTCTGTTACTCTGGTACCACCTGACACTTCCTAACCCTTGGTCCGTTACTCTGGTACCACCTGACACTTCCTAACCCTTGGTCCATTACTCTGGTACCACCTGACACTTCCTAACCCTTGGTCCATTACTCTGGTACCACCTGACACTTCCTAACCCTTGGTCCGTTACTCTGGTACCACCTGACACTTCCTAACCCTTGGTCCGTTACTCTGGTACCACCTGACACTTCCTAACCCTTGGTCCGTTACTCTGGTACCACCTGACACTTCCTAACCCTTGGTCCATTACTCTGGTACCACCTGACACTTCTAACCCTTGGTCCGTTACTCTGGTACCACCTGACACTTCCTAACCCTTGGTCCGTTACTCTGGTACCACCTGACACTTCCTAACCCTTGGTCCATTACTCTGGTACCACCTGACACTTCCTAACCCTTGGTCCGTTACTCTGGTACCACCTGACACTTCCTAACCCTTGGTCCGTTACTCTGGTACCACCTGACACTTCCTAACCCTTGGTCCGTTACTCTGGTACCACCTGACACTTCCTAACCCTTGGTCCGTTACTCTGGTACCACCTGACACTTCCTAACCCTTGGTCTGTTACTCTGGTACCACCTGACACTTCCTAACCCTTGGTCCGTTACTCTGGTACCACCTGACACTTCCTAACCCTTGGTCCGTTACTCTGGTACCACCTGACACTTCCTAACCCTTGGTCCGTTACTCTGGTACCACCTGACACTTCCTAACCCTTGGTCCGTTACTCTGGTACCACCTGACACTTCCTAACCCTTGGTCCGTTACTCTGGTACCACCTGACACTTCCTAACCCTTGGTCCGTTACTCTGGTACCACCTGACACTTCCTAACCCTTGGTCCGTTACTCTGGTACCACCTGACACTTCCTAACCCTTGGTCCATTACTCTGGTACCACCTGACACTTCCTAACCCTTGGTCCGTTACTCTGGTACCACCTGACACTTCCTAACCCTTGGTCCGTTACTCTGGTACCACCTGACACTTCCTAACCCTTGGTCCGTTACTCTGGTACCACCTGACACTTCCTAACCCTTGGTCCGTTACTCTGGTACCACCTGACACTTCCTAACCCTTGGTCCGTTACTCTGGTACCACCTGACACTTCCTAACCCTTGGTCCGTTACTCTGGTACCACCTGACACTTCCTAACCCTTGGTCCGTTACTCTGGTACCACCTGACACTTCCTAACCCTTGGTCCGTTACTCTGGTACCACCTGACACTTCCTAACCCTTGGTCCATTACTCTGGTACCACCTGACACTTCCTAACCCTTGGTCCGTTACTCTGGTACCACCTGACACTTCCTAACCCTTGGTCCGTTACTCTGGTACCACCTGACACTTCCTAACCCTTGGTCCGTTACTCTGGTACCACCTGACACTTCCTAACCCTTGGTCCGTTACTCTGGTACCACCTGACACTTCCTAACCCTTGGTCCGTTACTCTGGTACCACCTGACACTTCCTAACCCTTGGTCCGTTACTCTGGTACCACCTGACACTTCCTAACCCTTGGTCCGTTACTCTGGTACCACCTGACACTTCCTAACCCTTGGTCCGTTACTCTGGTACCACCTGACACTTCCTAACCCTTGGTCCGTTACTCTGGTACCACCTGACACTTCTAACCCTTGGTCCGTTACTCTGGTACCACCTGACACTTCCTAACCCTTGGTCCGTTACTCTGGTACCACCTGACACTTCCTAACCCTTGGTCTGTTACTCTGGTACCACCTGACACTTCCTAACCCTTGGTCCGTTACTCTGGTACCACCTGACACTTCCTAACCCTTGGTCCGTTACTCTGGTACCACCTGACACTTCCTAACCCTTGGTCCGTTACTCTGGTACCACCTGACACTTCCTAACCCTTGGTCCGTTACTCTGGTACCACCTGACACTTCCTAACCCTTGGTCCGTTACTCTGGTACCACCTGACACTTCCTAACCCTTGGTCCGTTACTCTGGTACCACCTGACACTTCTAACCCTTGGTCCGTTACTCTGGTACCACCTGACACTTCCTAACCCTTGGTCCGTTACTCTGGTACCACCTGACACTTCCTAACCCTTGGTCCGTTACTCTGGTACCACCTGACACTTCCTAACCCTTGGTCCGTTACTCTGGTACCACCTGACACTTCCTAACCCTTGGTCCGTTACTCTGGTACCACCTGACACTTCCTAACCCTTGGTCCGTTACTCTGGTACCACCTGACACTTCTAACCCTTGGTCCGTTACTCTGGTACCACCTGACACTTCCTAACCCTTGGTCCGTTACTCTGGTACCACCTGACACTTCTAACCCTTGGTCCGTTACTCTGGTACCACCTGACACTTCCTAACCCTTGGTCCATTACTCTGGTACCACCTGACACTTCCTAACCCTTGGTCCGTTACTCTGGTACCACCTGACACTTCCTAACCCTTGGTCCGTTACTCTGGTACCACCTGACACTTCCTAACCCTTGGTCCGTTACTCTGGTACCACCTGACACTTCCTAACCCTTGGTCCGTTACTCTGGTACCACCTGACACTTCCTAACCCTTGGTCCGTTACTCTGGTACCACCTGACACTTCTAACCCTTGGTCCGTTACTCTGGTACCACCTGACACTTCCTAACCCTTGGTCCGTTACTCTGGTACCACCTGACACTTCCTAACCCTTGGTCCGTTACTCTGGTACCACCTGACACTTCCTAACCCTTGGTCCATTACTCTGGTACCACCTGACACTTCCTAACCCTTGGTCTGTTACTCTGGTACCACCTGACACTTCCTAACCCTTGGTCCGTTACTCTGGTACCACCTGACACTTCCTAACCCTTGGTCCGTTACTCTGGTACCACCTGACACTTCTAACCCTTGGTCCGTTACTCTGGTACCACCTGACACTTCTAACCCTTGGTCCGTTACTTTGGTACCACCTGACACTTCCTAACCCTTGGTCCGTTACTCTGGTACCACCTGACACTTCCTAACCCTTGGTCCGTTACTCTGGTACCACCTGACACTTCCTAACCCTTGGTCCGTTACTCTGGTACCACCTGACACTTCCTAACCCTTGGTCCGTTACTCTGGTACCACCTGACACTTCCTAACCCTTGGTCCGTTACTCTGGCACCACCTGACACTTCCTAACCCTTGGTCCGTTACTCTGGTACCACCTGACACTTCCTAACCCTTGGTCCGTTACTCTGGCACCACCTGACACTTCTAACCCTTGGTCCGTTACTCTGGTACCACCTGACACTTCCTAACCCTTGGTCCGTTACTCTGGTACCACCTGACACTTCCTAACCCTTGGTCCGTTACTCTGGTACCACCTGACACTTCCTAACCCTTGGTCCGTTACTCTGGTACCACCTGACACTTCCTAACCCTTGGTCCGTTACTCTGGTACCACCTGACACTTCCTAACCCTTGGTCCGTTACTCTGGTACCACCTGACACTTCCTAACCCTTGGTCCGTTACTCTGGTACCACCTGACACTTCCTAACCCTTGGTCCGTTACTCTGGTACCACCTGACACTTCCTAACCCTTGGTCCGTTACTCTGGTACCACCTGACACTTCCTAACCCTTGGTCCGTTACTCTGGTACCACCTGACACTTCCTAACCCTTGGTCCGTTACTCTGGTACCACCTGACACTTCCTAACCCTTGGTCCGTTACTCTGGTACCACCTGACACTTCCTAACCCTTGGTCCGTTACTCTGGTACCACCTGACACTTCCTAACCCTTGGTCCGTTACTCTGGTACCACCTGACACTTCCTAACCCTTGGTCCGTTACTCTGGTACCACCTGACACTTCCTAACCCTTGGTCCGTTACTCTGGTACCACCTGACACTTCCTAACCCTTGGTCCGTTACTCTGGTACCACCTGACACTTCCTAACCCTTGGTCCGTTACTCTGGTACCACCTGACACTTCCTAACCCTTGGTCCGTTACTCTGGTACCACCTGACACTTCCTAACCCTTGGTCCGTTACTCTGGTACCACCTGACACTTCCTAACCCTTGGTCCGTTACTCTGGTACCACCTGACACTTCCTAACCCTTGGTCCGTTACTCTGGTACCACCTGACACTTCCTAACCCTTGGTCCGTTACTCTGGTACCACCTGACACTTCCTAACCCTTGGTCTGTTACTCTGGTACCACCTGACACTTCCTAACCCTTGGTCCGTTACTCTGGTACCACCTGACACTTCCTAACCCTTGGTCCGTTACTCTGGTACCACCTGACACTTCCTAACCCTTGGTCCGTTACTCTGGTACCACCTGACACTTCCTAACCCTTGGTCCGTTACTCTGGTACCACCTGACACTTCCTAACCCTTGGTCCGTTACTCTGGTACCACCTGACACTTCCTAACCCTTGGTCCGTTACTCTGGTACCACCTGACACTTCCTAACCCTTGGTCCGTTACTCTGGTACCACCTGACACTTCCTAACCCTTGGTCCGTTACTCTGGTACCACCTGACACTTCCTAACCCTTGGTCCGTTACTCTGGTACCACCTGACACTTCCTAACCCTTGGTCCGTTACTCTGGTACCACCTGACACTTCCTAACCCTTGGTCCGTTACTCTGGTACCACCTGACACTTCCTAACCCTTGGTCCGTTACTCTGGTACCACCTGACACTTCCTAACCCTTGGTCCGTTACTCTGGTACCACCTGACACTTCCTAACCCTTGGTCCATTACTCTGGTACCACCTGACACTTCCTAACCCTTGGTCCGTTACTCTGGTACCACCTGACACTTCCTAACCCTTGGTCCATTACTCTGGTACCACCTGACACTTCCTAACCCTTGGTCCGTTACTCTGGTACCACCTGACACTTCCTAACCCTTGGTCTGTTACTCTGGTACCACCTGACACTTCCTAACCCTTGGTCCGTTACTCTGGTACCACCTGACACTTCCTAACCCTTGGTCCATTACTCTGGTACCACCTGACACTTCCTAACCCTTGGTCCGTTACTGTGGTACCACCTGACACTTCCTAACCCTTGGTCCGTTACTCTGGTACCACCTGACACTTCCTAACCCTTGGTCCGTTACTCTGGTACCACCTGACACTTCCTAACCCTTGGTCCGTTACTCTGGTACCACCTGACACTTCCTAACCCTTGGTCCGTTACTCTGGTACCACCTGACACTTCCTAACCCTTGGTCCGTTACTCTGGTACCACCTGACACTTCCTAACCCTTTGTCCGTTACTGTGGTACCACCTGACACTTCCTAACCCTTGGTCTGTTACTCTGGTACCACCTGACACTTCCTAACCCTTGGTCCGTTACTCTGGTACCACCTGACACTTCCTAACCCTTGGTCCGTTACTCTGGTACCACCTGACACTTCCTAACCCTTGGTCCGTTACTCTGGTACCACCTGACACTTCCTAACCCTTGGTCCGTTACTCTGGTACCACCTGACACTTCCTAACCCTTGGTCCGTTACTCTGGTACCACCTGACACTTCCTAACCCTTGGTCCGTTACTCTGGTACCACCTGACACTTCCTAACCCTTGGTCCATTACTCTGGTACCACCTGACACTTCCTAACCCTTGGTCCGTTACTCTGGTACCACCTGACACTTCCTAACCCTTGGTCTGTTACTCTGGTACCACCTGACACTTCCTAACCCTTGGTCCGTTACTCTGGTACCACCTGACACTTCCTAACCCTTGGTCCGTTACTCTGGTACCACCTGATACTTCCTAACCCTTGGTCCGTTACTCTGGTACCACCTGACACTTCCTAACCCCTGATCCGTTACTCTGGTACCACCTGACACTTCCTAACCCTTGGTCCGTTACTCTGGTACCACCTGACACTTCCTAACCCTTGGTCCGTTACTCTGGTACCACCTGACACTTCTAACCCTTGGTCCGTTACTCTGGTACCACCTGACACTTCCTAACTCTTGGTCTGTTACTCTGGCACCACCTGACACTTCCTAACCCTTGGTCCGTTACTCTGGTACCACCTGACACTTCCTAACCCTTGGTCCGTTACTCTGGTACCACCTGACACTTCCTAACCCTTGGTCCGTTACTCTGGTACCACCTGACACTTCCTAACCCTTGGTCCGTTACTCTGGTACCACCTGACACTTCCTAACCCTTGGTCCGTTACTTTGGTACCACCTGACACTTCCTAACCCTTGGTCCGTTACTCTGGTACCACCTGACACTTCCTAACCCTTGGTCTGTTACTCTGGTACCACCTGACACTTCCTAACCCTTGGTCCGTTACTCTGGTACCACCTGACACTTCCTAACCCTTGGTCCGTTACTTTGGCACCACCTGACACTTCCTAACCCTTGGTCCGTTACTCTGGTACCACCTGACACTTCCTAACCCTTGGTCTGTTACTCTGGCACCACCTGACACTTCCTAACCCTTGGTCCGTTACTCTGGTACCACCTGACACTTCCTAACCCTTGGTCCGTTACTCTGGTACCACCTGGCACTTCCTAACCCTTGGTCCGTTACTCTGGTACCACCTGACACTTCCTAACCCTTGGCCCGTTACTCTGGTACCACCTGACACTTCCTAACCCTTGGTCCGTTACTCTGGCACCACCTGACACTTCCTAACCCTTGGTCCGTTACTCTGGTACCACCTGACACTTCCTAACCCTTGGTCCGTTACTCTGGTACCACCTGACTCTTCCTAACCCTTGGCCCGTTACTCTGGCACCACCTGACACTTCCTAACCCTTGGTCCGTTACTCTGGTACCACCTGACACTTCCTAACCCCTGGTCCGTTACTCTGGTACCACCTGACTCTTCCTAACCCTTGGCCCGTTACTCTGGCACCACCTGACACTTCCTAACCCTTGGTCCGTTACTCTGGTACCACCTGACACTTCCTAACCCTTGGTCCGTTACTCTGGTACCACCTGACACTTCCTAACCCTTGGTCCGTTACTCTGGCACCACCTGACACTTCCTGAACTTTATTTGCATCACCCCTGCTCCTTCTGTCTGATTCTGTTTCTTCCTTTTTTCCACTGTTTTTGTTTTCGGCCATCCCAGGATACTCCAAAGTTCCTCCTTGCCCTGCACTCAGGGATTAGTTCTGTTGGTGTTTGAGGGGCCATATGGCCTGTTGCAGGCATTCACTGTCCTGCCGTCCTGTCTGTCTAAGCCCGTTATGGTCGTGACGTGAGCGCGGGTGGGCTTTGGCATAAGCTGAGGCTCTTGTTGCTCACGGTCGGGTCGAGCACTTGCTGGTGTGCTCGCCTGGGTCCCCGCCCTTCAGTTGTGCTGCTCACCTGCACTTTGGTTATGTTGTTTTTGGGCTTGCTGCAGCGCTGTCGGCCAACTTGGGTTCCATCCCCGGCATGCCATAGAGTCCCTGGAGCACCCCCAGGAGAAACTCCTGAGCGCAGAGCTTGAGGAACCCCTGAGCATCACGGGGTGACCTAAAAAGCATCAGATTGCATCAGACCAACGAGACTGCAGATGTAACTCTAGGCAAATGATGGGATGTAAGGAGCCAATCGGACTTGCAGCTGCCAGAGCCACGGCATGCACCAAGTGTGCCCACCAGCACTTGCAGCTCCCAGAGCCAGCATGCACCAAGAGCACCTCCAGCACTTGCAGCTCCCAGAGCCATGTACCTAGAGCGCCTCCAGCACTTGCAGCTCCCACACCTGGCATGCTCCAAGAGCGCCCGGCAGCACTAACAGGTCCCAGAGCCAGCATGCACCAAGAGGCCCGCCATCACTTGCTGATCCCATAGCCAGTATGTATGTAGCAAGAGCGGCAGCACTTGCAGCTCCCAGAGCCATGCACCCAGAGCACCCCCAGCACTTGCAGCTCCAGAGCCGGCATGCACCAAGAGCACCCACCAGCACTTGCAGATCCCAGAGCTGGCATGCACCAAGAGCTCGGCAACACTTACAGCTCCCACAGCGAGCATGCACCAAGAGCACCTCCAGCACTTGCAGCTCCCAGAGCCAGCATGCACCAAGAGTACCTCCAGCGCTTGCAGCTCCCAGAGCCAGAATGCACCAAGAGCGCCCACCAGCACTTCAGCTCCCATAGCCAGCATGCTCCAAGAGCGCCCGTCAGCACTTGCAGCTCCCAGAGCCAGTATGCACCAAGAGCGCCCGCCAGCACTTCCAGCTCCCAGAGCCAGCATGTACCAAGAGAGCCCGTCAGCACTTGCAGCTCCCAGAGCCAGCATGCACCAAGAGCGCCTCCAGCACTTGCAGTATCCAGAGCCATGCACCAAGAGCAGCTCCCAGAGCTGGCATGCCCAAGAGTGCCCGGCAGCACTTACAGCTCCCAGAGCCAGCATGCACTAAGAGAGCCTGCCACCACTTGCAGATCCCATAGCCAGTATGTACCAAGAGCACCCCCCAGCACTTGCAGCTCCCAGAGCCAGCATGCACCAAGAGCGCCCACCAGCACTTGCAGCTCCCAGAGCTGGCATGCACCAAGAGCGCCCGGCAGCACTTACAGCTCCCACAGCAAGCATGCACCAAGAGCGCCCGCCAGCACTTGCAGCTCCTAGAGCCAGCATGTACCAAGAGTGCCTCCAGCACTTGCAGCTCCCAGAGCCAGCATGCACCAAGAGCACCCGCCAGCACATGTTGCTCCCAGAGCCACGGCATGTGCCAAGAGCGGCCGCCAGCAATTGCAGCTCCCAGAGCCAGCATGCTCCAAGAGTGCCCGCCAGCACTTGCAGCTCCCAGAGCCGGCATGCACCAAGAGCGCCGGCCAGCAATTACAGCTCCCAGAGCCGGCATGCACCAAGAGCCCAGCCAGCGCATGCAGCTCCTAGAGCCAGCATGAACCAAGAGCGCCCCAGCACTTACAGCTCCCAGAGCCATGCACCAACAGCGCCCGCCAGCACTTGCAGCTCCTAGAGCCAGCATGCACCAAGAACGCCCCCAGCACTTGCATCTCCCAGAGTCAGCATGCACCAAGAGCACCCCCTAGCACTTGCAGCTCCCATAGCCATGCACCAAGAGCCCCCCAGCACCTGCAGCTCCCAGAGCCAGATGCACCAAGAGTGTCCACCAGCAATTGCAGCCAAATAGTGCACACTCTCCGGCCTGTGCAGCAGCAGAGAGCAGCAACCAAGGGCTACAACCCCGGCCGGCTCGGCTCAACACAAGCAACACTTTGGCTGCTGGCAAGCATAGCCGACAGCGCTGCAGCAAGCCCCCAAAAAACATCCCAACCAAAATGTACGTAAGCAGCACAACTGAAAGGGGTGGGGGACCCAGGCAAACACTCAAGCAAGGAACAGCCTTCCCTGCTCTGCTCTCACTCGGCCCTCTGATTGGTCCTCTGATAAGCCCTTATTTGCATGTCCAGTCTGATTGGTTCCCCGCATTCTATCATTTGCATACAGAGACATCTGCAGTCTCATTGGTGGGATACGATCTGGTGCCATTTTGGGTCACCCCGGCAATGGTCAGGGGGTTCTTCTTGCTCTGCACTCAGGAATTACTTCCGATGGTGCTGGGGGACCTTATGAGATGCTGGGATAGAATCCAGGTCAGCCACACGCAAGCCTTCTTGGTAGGCTTACTGGGATGACGGGGATCAGTTAGAAGCTGTCTAGAACTGTATACAGTGTATAAATGGGAAAGATCCTGGGAAGGAACTGATCCTAAAATCACCTGACACTTCCACTTACCCACTCTCGGCCGGCGCGCAATTTGACCGCCAGCCCAGGGAGAGAGCGGCCCTAAAATCAGTATTATCTAAGAATATTGCTCGGCCCCAACAAAGCCTGGGTCTCTCTTCCGGGGCAGCTGGCATGGAGGCGGAGGGAAAGGGCAGGGCCCAAAACTCCATTCCGAGTCCGGCCAGCGTGGTCTCTCCACCGCACATGTGAGCAAACCCTGGGAGCAATGTTGGACTTGGAGCTGGCGGAGCCCCTCACCGGGAGGTCAGCTCCATGGGTTGCTTCCACGTGGGGCCGGCTGAGCAGCGCAATGTGGGTCTGAAGTGGACCCACAGCTTAGTGGGTCTTAGTGTTTTGCTCTACACACTAGGAAGAATTGCAGCGTGTAGAAGAGACCGAGAGGGGGACGGTAGCTCGGCTGTGCAGTGTGACCTGTGTCCTCTTCCTTGGTGTGTGGGCTGTGAGGCCGTGGCGGTGGAGCTCCAGAACTGTACCTGAGGACCAGGGACCCTTTCCTGCCCTTCTCTGGTCATCGGGCCAGTAGTTCAGTCCAAGGGGATATGGTAGCCTCTTGTGCCCTGCAGTACGGGGATGATGCAAGCCATTTCACAAGGCTTGGGGCGGCTCCAGGGTGACAGCGTGTGATGTTCGGGTGCTCTGTCCTTGCCGTGTGGTCCCCTCTCGGCCCCCCTTCATACCTGGTTCTGAGACCTCACTCACAGCCTTTGTGATTCGGACAGTGCTGACCGCTGCGGTCTCTGTGTCTGCTTCAGAGCCACTTGCTCTTGCCTGAGATGCCTACAGCTCTGCCTGTGCCCTGCGACATGCCTCAGGAACCCCATCCCTGCCTGTGTGAGCCCACAGAACCCCATCCCTGCCTGTGTGAGCCCACAGAACCCCATCCCTGCCTGTGTGAGCCCACAGAACCCCATCCCTGCCTGTGTGAGCCCACAGAACTCCATCCCTGCCTGTGTGAGCCCACAGAACCCCATCCCTGCCTGTGTGGAGCCCACAGAACCCCATCCCTGCCTGTGTGAGTCCACAGAACCCCATCCTTGCCTGTGTGAGCCCACAGAACCCCATCCCTGCCTGTGTGAGCCCACAAAATCCCATCCCTGCCTGTGTGAGCCCACAGAACCCCAGCCCTGCCTGTGTGAGCCCACAGAACCCCAGCCCTGCCTGTGTGAGCCCACAGAACCCCATCCCTGCCTGTGTGAGCCCACAGAACCCCATCCCTGCCTGTGTGAGCCCACAGAACCCCATCCCTGCCTGTGTGAGCCCACAGAACCCCATCCCTGCCTGTGTGAGCCCACAGAACCCCATCCCTGCCTGTGTGAGCCCACAGAACCCCATCCCTGCCTGTGTGAGCCCACAGAACCCCATCCCTGCCTGTGTGAGCCCACAGAACCCCATCCCTGCCTGTGTGAGCCCACAGAACCCCATCCCTGCCTGTGTGAGCCCACAGAACCCCATCCCTGCCTGTGTGAGTCCACAGAACCCCATCCCTGCCTGTGTGAGCCCACAGAACCCCATCCCTGCCTGTGTGAGTCCACAGAACCCCATCCCTGCCTGTGTGAGCCCACAGAACCCCATCCCTGCCTGTGTGGAGCCCACAGAACCCCATCCCTGCCTGTGTGAGCCCACAGAACCCCATCCCTGCCTGTGTGAGCCCACAGAACCCCAGCCCTGCCTGTGTGGGCCCACAGAACCCCATCCCTGCCTGTGTGGGCCCACAGAACCCCATCCCTGCCTGTGTGAGCCCACAGAACCCCATCCTGCCTGTGTGGCCCACAGAACCCCATCCCTGCCTGTGTGGCCCACGCCCCCCGGCAGACCCCATCCCTGCCTGTGTGAGCCCACAGAACCCCATCCCTGCCTGTGTGAGCCCACAGAACCCCATCCCTGCCTGTGTGAGCCCACAGAACCCCATCCCTGCCTGTGTGAGCCCACAGAACCCCATCCCTGCCTGTGTGAGCCCACAGAGCCCCATCCCTGCCTGTGTGAGCCCACAGAACCCCATCCCTGCCTGTGTGAGCCCAGGAACCCCATCCCTGCCTGTGTGAGCCCACAGAACCCCAGCCCTGCCTGTGTGAGCCCACAGAACCCCATCCCTGCCTGTGTGAGCCCACAGAACCCCAGCCCTGCCTGTGTGAGCCCACAGAACCCCATCCCTGCCTGTGTGAGCCCACGTCGGGGCCCCTATTCCTGTCTGTCCGACCCTCCTCTGGGTTCCCGTCTCTGTTCTGTGTGACACACCCCAAAACCCTTGTTCCACCTGTGTGGCCCTGTCCTGTGTGTGTGACCGGGACAGCCCACGCCTCTGCCGCACTCCCTAGTACAGAGTCCCCTGATCTGCCTTGTGGGGGTCACCGGAAACTGTGTCCCTGCTTGCATAATCCCACGAAGAACTTGTCCACTGCCCTCTGACCCGGGGACAGACCTTCTTGTCACGCCCTGACCCACGCGCCCCAGGCTGTCTGCGTGACCTCAACTCCGTGCCCAGGTCTTGTTCCCTGTGGGGTCCCAGCAAAGACCCCCGTCGCTGCTTAGGCCTCTCTTCAGAGGCTACTCAGCGGCGTCAAACCTGACCTCTGTGGCCCCCTCAGAGTCACAGCAGTGCCGGGGACCCCACTTCAGGTCGCATGTCCCTGCTGTGTGACCCTTCCTCAGAGCCCCAGCTCCTGCCTGTGTGGCCCAACCACTTAGTCAATGTCTCTGCTAGAGTGACCCCACCTCAGCCTCATGTCCCTGCCCGTGGGACCCCTCCTCAGAGCCCATGTCCCTGCCCATGGGACCCCACCTCAGCCTCATGTCCCGCCGTGGGACCCCACCTCAGCCTCATGTCCCTGCCTGTGGTCCTTGGAATTACTCCTGGGGGTGCTCCGGGGAACAGATGGGACGGCAGGAACGGCAGCTGGGTTGGCCTTGTGTGTGGTAAACGCCTCCCCACTGTCCTATAGCTCTGCCCCGCCCCATTGCCTTTAACCCAAGTGTCTGATTTGTTTTGATGTTGGCATCCCCAGTGAGCGCCAGGGCTGTCTCTGCAGTGCGGCGCTCGCCACAGAGCCCCCACCCCAACCCTCCCCCTCCCGCTTAGCCAGTCCACTCCCTGCTTGGGGGCGCATTGGTGGTGCTGTAGAAAGGGGAGGGGCCCTGGCCTAGGACTGGGCTGACTGGAGCCGAGGGGTCCCACCAGGTTTGCAGGGCCCTGTCCTGGAGGAGAGGGGAGCAGCGCCCCAGAGAACCTCAGCGCCCGGCCAGCTGGGAGGGGGTCTGCCGAGGTCCCGTCCCCTCCCGCCCCGCGACACGGTGATGTCACTCAGCTGTTCGGAGACAAAAGCACAGCGAGACGCCACGTGTGTTTCCACAAATTTATGGAACAAGGAAATAGTATCCGCGTAAATAGTACCTTTCTCGGTACAGTATCACACAATTAATGAGCCCGAGGGTGGTACGGGTACGTTGTGGGTCGCAGGTGCAACCTGAGTGGCAGCAAGGCCAAGTGTCTGCCCCGTGGATCTGCTAACGGCCCGGCGGCGGTGCGGGCGCGCGCTCACGGGGGCAGGTGCGACCTGGATGGCGGCAGGGAAAGCGGCGAGCAGAGAGGCTGCCTGGTGCTCGCGCGGCCCGGCGGTGCGGGCACGTCAGGGGCACAGGGGACCTGATGGTGGCAGGGCCAAGAGGCTGCCTGGTGCTGCCGCGGAGCGGCCCGACGGCGGTGCGGGCACGTTCAGGGGCACAGGGGACCTGGATGGGCAGGGCGAGGCCCCCCCCGCAGGGGACCTGGATGGGGCAGGCAAGAGGCTGCCTGGTGCTGCGCGGAACGGCCCGGCGGTGCGGGCGCGTTCAGGGGCACAGGGGGACCTGGATGGTGGCAGGGCCAAGAGGCTGCCTGGTGCTACCGCGGAGCGGCCCGGCGGCGGTGCGGGCACGCTCAGGGGCACAGGGGGGACCTGGATGGTGGCAGGGCCAAGAGGCTGCCTGGTGCTGCCGCGGGCGGCCCGGCGGCGGTGCGGGCACGCTCAGGGGCACAGGGGGACCTGGATGGTGGCAGGGCCAAGAGGCTGCCTGGTGCTACCGCGAACGGCCCGACGGCGGTGCGGGCACGTCAGGGGCACAGGGGGACCTGGATGGTGGCAGGGCCAAGAGGCTGCCTGGTGCTGCCGCGGAGCGGCCCGACGGCGGTGCGGGCACGTTCAGGGGCACAGGGGGACCTGGATGGTGGCAGGGCCAAGAGGCTGCCTGGTGCTACCGCGGACCGGCCCGGCAGTGGTGCGGGCACGCTCACGGGGGCAGGTGCGACCTCGATGGCGGTAGGCCAAATAACAGCCCAGAGGTGCCAATTAATGAGGATGGCAGTGGTGCAGGCCCGTTTGGGGGCTCAGGTGCGACCCGTATGGTGGCAGGGCCGAGTGGTACCGGTGGTATCCGTAAATGGGCCTGGCAGTGGTGCGGGCACATCGGGTGACAAGTGTGACCTGCATGGTGCCAAGGCCAAATGATGTAGGCACAGATGTTTCCTGGCGGGTGGTAAGGATGGGGCCTGGGATGGGCACGGGGAAGAACTTCCTCACTGGTGGATGGTAACTGAGGTGCTGAGACCCTGTCAGGTGGGGGTCTCTAGGGTGTCTGGGGTGGGCTGTTCAGACCTGAAGCCTCAGGCCGAAAAGGGTGTGTGGGGCGGCAGCCCCGAGCCTGCGCCCTAGCGGCGCTTCTTTTTGGGGTGGGCCGCTCTCACTCTGCCCCCCTTTGTGGGTGCCGGGTGGCTGCTGTCGGGTGGCACCTTTGTATGCGCCCCGCTGCGGTGCCCGCACACTGTGGGGAGCATGTCTGACCTTGCTGGCAGCCTTGCCATGTGGCCGCTGGTACCAGCCCCGCTGGGTGGCACCGCTGGATAGGCCCTGCTGGGGTGCATGTGTTTTGGGGGCAACAGGTGGTACCGGATTGGCAGCAGGGCCACGAGGCTGCTGGTACCAGCCCTGCTGGGTGGCACCACTGGGTAGGCCCTGCTGGGGTGCGGGCATGTTGGGGGGCACAGGAGGTGCCCGAGTGGCAGCGTGGCCATGTGACTGGCCGGGCGGCACTGCTGTGCGGCCCTGGAGGTGGTGCAGGCACGTTGACGGGTGCCGGTGCGACCTGGAGAGTGGCAGGGCCAAATGATGGCATGGTGGTGCCACTGAGTGTCCCCGGGGGAGGTGGAGGCACATTCAGCCACGCAGGTGCCACCTGCATGGTGCCCGGGCCAAAGGGCTGCCCGGTGGTGCCCCCAATGGGCCAGGAGGTGGTGCTGGCACGTTGATGGGCACAGGGGCCACCTGGGTGGTGGCACGGCCAAATGGCTGCCCAGCGGTGCCACCAAATGGGCCCCATGGCAGGGCAGGCACATTGGCAGCTGCAGGTGCCACCTGGATGGCAGCAGGGCCTAATGGCTGCCCGGTGGCTCCAGTGAACAGGCCCGGTGGCGGTGCGGGCATGTGGGCGGGCACAGATGCGACTAGGGTGACAGCAAGGCCAAATGGCTGCCCACTGAAAGGGCCCGGTGGTGGTACTGGCACGTTGATGGGCACAGGTGCCAAGTGGGTGGTGGCAGGGCCAAATGGATGCCCAGAGGTGCCACCGAATGGGCCAGGCGGTGGTGCTGGCACATTTATGGGCACAGGTGCTACCTGGGTGTTGGCAAGGCTAAATGGCGGCCCAGTGGTGCCAATTAATGGGCCTGGCGGTGGTATGAACATGTGGGCGGGCGCAGGTGCAACCTGGGGGCAGCAGGGCCAAATGGCTGCCCGGTGGTGCCACCAAATGGGCCAGGTGGTGGTGCCGGCATGTTGGCGGGCACAGTGGTGGGCACAGCTGCGACCTGGGTGGCGGCAGGGCCCATTGGCTGCCTGGTGGTAGCAATTACCAGGCCCGGCAGCTGTGCTGGCATGTTGGCGGGCCCAGGTGCGACCTGGATGGCGGCAGGGCCCATTGGCTGCCTGGTGGTAGCAATTACCAGGCCCGGCAGCTGTGCTGGCATGTTGGCGGGCATGGGTGCGACCTGGGTGGCGGCAGGGCCCATTGGCTGCCCGCTGGTACCAGTGAATGTGCCTGGCAGCGGTGCGGGCACATTGGGGGAGCGCAGCCTGTTGTGCAGGTGGGGCCTGGACAGTGGGCCCAGGCAAGGGCGCGCCCTGGGTGCCCCTTGGCCCCGGCCTGGTGTACGGCCGGTTTCTCTTGCTGCTCAGGTACCGCTGGTTTCCATGGCCTCTCTTTGGTGCCTTTGCGCTGGGGTTGGTGGGGTGCACAGCCTGGGCCGTGGTCATCTGGCCGCTGGGCACAGTCCCCGGGCGCTGGGCTGGCCTGCAGGGCCTCTGGGCTGGCCAGTGGCGACACTGGGCTGGCCGGCGGGGGGAGCACTGGGCTGGCTAGGGGGAGCACTGGGCTGACCAGCGGGAGCGCTGGCGGGGAGCGCTGGGCTGGCGGGTGGGAGCACTGGGCTGGCCGGCGGGGCTCTGGGCTGGCCGGCGGTAGCACTGGGCTGGCCAGCGGGAGCGCTGGGCTGGCCGGGCGGGAGCACTGGGCTGGCCAGCGGGAGCGCTGGGCTGGCGGGCGGGCCTGCGGCTGGCCGGGGGCGCCTGGGCTGGCCGGGTGGGAGCACTGGGCTGGCCGGCGGGAGCACTGGGCTGGCCGGGGCGGGAGCACTGGGCTGGCCGGTGGGAGCACTGGGCTGGCCGGGCGGGGCACTGGGCTGGCCGGGTGGGAGCACTGGGCTGGCCAGCCGGGCGCTGGGCGGGTCCACCTCCATGTCACTGAGGGGCTCCCCTTCCGATTCTGCATCCATGGACTCCACGTCGCTCCCACACGACTCCACCTCCATGGACTCCACGCCGCTCCCACACGACTCCGCCTCCATGGACTCCACGTCACTGAGGTCCGGCTGCGTGTCATTGCCGGACGCCCCTGTGCCTGCGGCCGGGGTGCAGGGGCTTGCTTCGGGGCTGGGGTCTTTGGGGTCTTTGGGTCCAGGAGGGCAGCGGCCTGACAGTGAGGCGTGTCCTTCTGGAAGCAGGGCGCGCTGAGAGGACAGTAAACGACGGCATCAGAGCCGTTGTCCTGGCCCAGGGGCCCCCCGTCTCCTCTGAAACGGACCAGCTGGGTTTGGGGGTCTGCGGCCGGGACGCACAGCAGGTCCCGATGGTAGCTGCTCCCTGGCCGTGTTGGTAAGAGCCCGGGAGTTGGCCGTGGGGGTCCTGCAACTGGGCATACAAGGCCTGGATGTACGGCTGCCAGCAGGAGCAGCGCCACGAGAGGTCCCGTGTGCGCCGAGACTGGTTGGGCTGCTGCGTCGCCTGGTCCTGGCTGGACTGTCCGTCGGATACTGTCCGCCAACTTGTGTTGGAGTTCTGCGGATCACAGGCCACACTCAGTCCCTGGGGCCCAGAGACGGACCCCCAAGCCCCCTCAATGGGATCGTGTGTCCTGCTGTCCCCGTTCCCTGGCTTTGGGGGTCTTCATCCCAAAGTCCACATAGTCCCCACCTCGGTCTATGCTGGGGTCCCTATTCATTACCCTGGGAGTCCATAAAACGACAACAGGGTCCCCCCTCCCTAATCCTGGGGTTCCCATTCCTCTATCCTGGGACATACAACAAGCACCAGGTCTCCCCCTAATCCTGGGGTTCCCATTCCCCTGTCCTAGGCGTCCATACAGCAACCACCGGGTCCCCTCCCTAATCCCGGGGTTCCCATTCCCCTGCTCTGAGAGTCCCAAACAACAACCGCTGGATCCCCTCCCTAATCCTGGGGTTCCCATTCCCCTATCCTGGGACTACCCTGGGAGTCCCATGCAGCAACCACTGGGTCCCCATCCATCGAATCTGGGATTCCCATTCCCCTCCCCTAGGAGCCCCCTGCCCTGGGGGTCCCCATCCCAGCCCCTATGAGGTCCACCCTCCCTCTATCCTGGGGTTCCCATTCCCTGCCCTGGGGGTCCCCATCCCAGCCCTATGAGGTCCACCCTCCCTCTATCCTGGGGTTCCCATTCCCTGCCCTGGGGGTCCCATTCCCAACAACCATCAGGTTCCCCCTCCCTCTATCTGGGGCTTCCATTCCTAACTATGGGGTCCCATCCCAACAACCACCAGGTTCCCCCCTCCCTCTATCCTGGGCTTCCCATTCCCTTCCCCTGGCTATCCGCATCCCAACAACCATCAGGACCCTGTCCCTCTACCAAGTGTGTTCCCTGGGGGTCCCCATCCCAATACCATCAGGTCCCCCTCCATCTACCCAGGCCTCCCATTCACTGGATGTGAAGGTCCCTATTCCAAATACTAACCTGTCCCCCTACCCTCTATCCAGGGGTCTCCATTTCTCTGCTCTGGGGTCTCTATCCCAAATATCAGGTCCCCCTCCCTCAATATTTGGGTTCCCATACCTCGTCCCTGGGGTTCCATCCCAACTACCATCAGAACCCCCACATCTATCCTGGGGTTCCATTCCCTTTTCTTGGAGGTCCCATTTCCCTGCTCTGGGGTCCCCATCCCAACACCTGTCCAGTCCCCTTCCTCTATCCTGGGGTTCCCTTTCCCTTCCCTGGGGGTCCCCATCCCAACACCCACAGTCCCCCTCCCCCCTGGGGTTCCCTTTCCCTTCCCTGGGTCCCCATCCCAACACCCATCAGGTCCCCCTCCGTCTATCCTGAGGTTCCCATGCCTCTACCCTGGGAGTCCATACAACCACTTGGTCTCACCCTAATCCTGGTGCTCCCATTCTCCTACCCTAGGAGTCCCATACAGCAACCACCGGGTCCCCCTCACCAATCCTGGGCTCCTATTACCCTGCTCTGGGGGTCTCTGAAACAGCCACCGGGTCCCCTAATCCTGGGGTTCCCATTCCCCTAACCTGGGATCCAATACAACAACAACATGGTCCCCCAATTCTGGGGTTCCCATTTCTCTACCCTGAGAGTCCATACAACCACTGCGTCCCCCCATCCTGGGGTTCCCGTTCCCCCTATCCCGAGAGTCCATACAGCCACTTGCTTGCCTCCTAATCCTGGGGTTCCCATTCTCCTACCCTGGGAGTCCCATACAACAACCACCGGTTCCCCTCCCTAATCCTGGGGTCCCATTGCCCTGCTCTGGCAGTCCATGAAACAACCACCGGGTCCCCTAATCCTGAAGTTCCCATTCCCCTACCGTAGGAGTCCATAGAACAACCACTGGGTCCCTTCTCATCCTGAGATTACCATTTCCCTGCCCTGGGAGTCCATACAACAACCACAGTGTCTCCCACCCAAATCCTGGGCTCCCAATCCCCTGCCCTAGGAGTCCATAAAAAAGCCACGAGCCCCCCACCCTATTCCTGGGTTCCCATTCCCTTGCTCTGGTAGTCCAACAACAGCCAACATGTCCCCCCTAATCCCGGAATTTTCTTTCCTGTACTCTGGGAGTCCATACCCAAATATCAGATACCCCGCCCTAATCCTGGGGTTCCCATTCCTCTACCCTGGGGGTCCATATCAACCACTGGGTTCCCCCAATCCCGGGGTTCCCATTACCCTGCCCTAAGAGTCCATGCAACAACCACTGGGTCCCCTCAATCCTGGGGTTCTCATTCCCCTACCCTTGGAGTATCAAAAAAACCATTAGGTCCCCCTAATCCTGGGGTACCCCTTCCTCTACCCAGAGAGTCCACATCAACCACCGGGTTTCCCCACACCTGGGGTCTTCATTCCTCTGCCCTAGGAGTCCATACAACAACCAACGGGTCCCCCAATCCTGGGGTTCCCATTACCCAGCCCTAAGACTCCATGCAACAACCGTTGTGTCCCCCAAACCTGGTGTTCTTGTCCCCTATCCAGGGAGTCCATATAATAACCACTGGGTCCCCTAATCCTGGGGTTCCCACTCCCTATCCTGAGAGTCCTATAAAGCAACCACTGTGTTCTCTTCCTAATCCTGGGATCCCCAGTCCCCTACCCTGAGAGTCCCATACAACAACCACTGGTTTCCCTTCCTAATCCTGGGGTCCACATTCCCTACCCTGAGAGTCCCATACAACAACCACTGGTTTCCCTTCCTAATCCTGGGGTCCCCATTCCCCTACCCTGAGAGTCCCATACAACAACCACTGGTTTCCCTTCCTAATCCTGGGGTCCACGTTCCCCTACCCTGAGAGTCCCATACAACAATCACTGGGTTCTCTTCCTAATCATGGGGTTCCCATTCCCCTACCCTGAGAGTTCAATACAACAACAACCTGGTTCTATACCTATTACTGGGGTCCCCATCCCCTACCCTGAGAGTTCCATACAACAACCACCGGGTTCTCATCCTAATCCTGGGATCCCCATTACCCTACCCTAAGAGTCCCATACAACAACTGGGTTCTATTCCTAATCCTGGAGTCCCCATTCCCTTACTTGAGAGACCCATACAACAACCACCGGGTTCTCTTCCTATTCCTGGGGTCCCCATTCCTCTACCCTGAGTTTCCATACAACAACAACCGATTTCTCATCCTAATCTGGGATCCCCATTACCCTACCCTGAGAGTCCCATATAATAACCACAAGGTTCTCTTCCTAATCCTGGGGTCCCATTCCCCTAACCTGAGAGTCCCATACAACAACCAACAGTTCCCATACCCTAATCTTGGGGTTCTTATTCCCTTAGCATGAGAGTCAATACAACAACCACAGGATCTCCCCTAATCCAGGGATCCCAATTCCCCTACCTGAGAGTCCCATACAACAACCACCGGATTCTTTTCCTAACCTTGGGGTGCCAATTCCCTTACCCTGAGAGTTCCATACAACAACAACTGGGTTCTATTCCTAATCCTGGGATTCCCATTCAGCTACCCTGAGAGTCCCATACAACAACCACAGTATTCTCTTCCTAATCCTGGGATCCCCATTCAGCTACCCTGAGAGTTCCATACAACAAACAACAGTTGCCCACCCTAATCATGGGGTTCTCATTCCCCTACTGTGGGAGTCAATATAAAACCACTGGGTCTCCCCTAATCCTGGATCCCCATTCCCCTACGTGAGAGTCCCATACAACAACCACCGGGTTCTCTTCCTAATCCTGGGTCCCCAATCCCCTACCCTGACATTTCCATACAACAAAAACGGGTTCTCTTCCTAATCCTGTGTCCCCATTCCCCTACCGTGAGAGTCCCATACAACACCCACTGGGTTCTCTTCCTAATCCTGGGGTCCCCATTCCCCTACCCTGAGAGTCCCATACAAAAACTAGGGGTTCGCTTCCTAATCCTGTGGTCTCCATTCCCTAACCATAGAGTCCCATACAACAACCTCTTGGTTCTCTTCCTAATCCTGGGGTCCCCATTCCCCTACCCAGAGAGTCCCATACAACAAGCACCGGTTTTCTTTCTAATCCTGGGGTCCCCATTCTCCTACCCTGAGAGTCCCATACAACAACAACAGGGTTCTCTACCTAATCCTGGGGTCCCCAATCCCTACCCTGACATTTCCATACAACAAAACCGGGTTCTCTTCCTAATCCTGGGTCCCTATTCCCCTACCCTGAGAGTCCCATACAACAACCACCGGGTTCTATTACCTAATCTTGGGGTCCCCATTCCCCTAACCAGACAGTTTCATACAACAACCTCTGGGTTCTCTTCCTAATCCTGGGGTCCCCATTCCCTAATCTGAGAGTCCCATACAACAACCACTGGGTTCTCTTCCTAAACCTGGGGTCCCCATTCCCTAAACCTGAGACTCCTATACAACAACAACCGGGCTCTCTTCCTAATCCTGGGGTCCCCAATCCCCTACCCTGACATTTCCATACAACAACACAGGTTCTTTCCTAATCCTGGTTCCCCATTCCCTACCCTGAGAGTCCCATACAACAACCACCGGTTCTATTACTAATCCTGGGGTCCCCATTCCCCTACCCTGAGAGTCCCATACAACAACCACCGGGTTCTCTTCCTAATCCTGGGGTCCCCATTCCCTACCCTGAGAGTCCCATACAACAACCACTGGGTTCTCTTCCTAATCCTGGGATCCCATTTCCACTACCCTGAGAGTCCCATACAACAACCACCGGTTCTCTTCCTAATCTTGGGGTCCCCATACCCTACCCTGAGAGTCCCATACAACAACTATTGGGTTCTCTTCCTAATTCTGGGGTCCCTATTGCCCTACGCTGTGAGTCCCATCCAACAACCAGCAGGTTCTCTTCCTAATCCTGGGGTCTCCATTCCCCTACTCGAGAGTCCCATACAACAACCTTGTATCCCCCTCCCTAATCCTGGGGTTCCCATTCCCTACCCTGGGAGTTCACACAACCACCTCGGGTTCCCCCTCACTAATCGTGTGGTTCCCAATCGCCTACACTGGGAGTCAGTACAACATAAACAACCACCGGGTGCACCCTCACTCTATCCTGGGGTTTCCATTCACCGGTTCTATGGCCCCACCAACAACCATCCTTCCCCCCTCCCCATCCAAACAACCTTTGTGTTCCCCCTCCCTTATCTGGGGAAACACCATTCCCCTGACCTCAGGGTCTTCATCCCAACGATCCTCGTTTTCCCCTTCCTATAACCTGGTATCCACATTCCCTGACTTGGGGGTCCCCGTCTCAACAACCATCAAGTCCCCCTTCCCTCTATCCAGGGGTCCCACCTCTTCCCTGGGGTTCCCCTTCCCAATACCCATCAGGTCCCCCTCCCTGTACCAAGTGTGTTCCATCCCCCTGCCCTGGGGGTCCCCATCTCAGATACCATCAGGTCCCCCTCCCTCTATCTTGGACATTCCAGTCACCGGATGTGAAGGTCCCTGTTACAAATACCACCATGTCCCCCACCCTCTATCCCGGGTTCCCATTTCTCTGCTCTGGGGTCTCTATCCCAGATATCAGGTCCCTCCCTCTATATTTGGGTTCCCATACCTCGGCCCTGGGGGTTCCATCCCAACTTCCATCAGGACCCCCACATCTATCCTGGGGTTCCATTCCCTTTCCTTGGGGGTCCCTATCCCAACAACTGTCAGGTCCCTCCTTCCTCTAACCTTGGGTCACCATTTCCCTGCTCTGGAGTCCCCATCCCAACAAACATCAGGTCCCCTCCCTCTATCCTGGGGTTCCGTTCCCCTGCCCGGGGGTCCCCATCCCAACAAACATCGGGTCCCCTCCTCTATCCTGGGGTTCCCGTTCCCTGCCCGGGGGTCCCCATCCCAGCAAACATCAGGTCCCCTCCCTCTCTCTTTGGGTCCCCATTTCCTTACACGGGGCCCCATCCCAATCCCAACACCCATCAGGTCCTGTAGCCCTCTATCCTGGGGTTCCATTACCATGCCTTGGGGGTCCCCATCCCCACACCCATCAAGTCCCCCTCCCTCTCCTGGGGTTTCCATTCCCTGCCTGGGGTCTCCAACATAAATACCATCAGGTCCCCTCCCTCTACATGGGGTCACCATTGCCCTGCCTTGGGATCCCCATCCCAACAACCATCCTATCCCCCTCTATCCTGGGATTCCATCCCCAACCATGGAACCACGGGGGGTCTCCTTATAAACCACCACAAGGACCCCATCCCTCAATCCTCGGGTCCCCAATCCCTTTAGTGGGGATCCCATTCCCAACAACCTCTGAGTTCCCCCTCTATCCTGGGGTTCCCATTCCCTGTCCTGGGGGTCCCCATCCCAACACCCATCAGGTTCCCTTCCTCTCTCTTTGGGTCCCCATACCCTTGCATGGGGGCCCCATCCCAACACCCATCAGGTCCCATACCCATCTATCCTGGGGTTCCCATTCCCTTCCCTGAGGGTCCCCATCCCAACAACCATCAGGTCCCATATCCCTCTCTCCTGGGGCTCCATTACCATGCCCTGGGGGTCCCATCCCCACACCCATCAAGTCCCATCTCTCTTCTGGTGTCCCCGCATAATCCACACTCGGGCCCCCAACCCTCCCTCCACCCGGTGCCCCCAACCCTCCCCCCCACTGGTCCCCATCCCTGTGTCCTGGGGTTGCCCTCCCTGGGGCTCTCCTCCATGCGCCCTGGTCATCGCCCCGCCCGCTGGCACTCACAGTGGATGTGCGGGAGTCGGAGTGGTGGGCGCCTCGCTGCGGGTCTGGGGGGGGGGGGTCTGGGTCGGAGGTTCGGGGTGTGACAGGTGCCGGCCGACGAGCTGGGCCGGACCCATTGCAGGAATTTGCTTACAACACCGCCCATGCTGGCGGCGAGCGGCAAAGCGGGAGTCGAGCGGCGCTGGGCGTCCTTAGGAACCAGCGTTCTGGCCTGAGCGACCTTAGTGACGACCTTAGTGACGTGGTGGGGACCCTCACACTCGGGGCTCGCGGTGGGCCGCGCTCCAGGCCTGCGCCCGCGCGCTGGAACCTCACCGCGCGCTGCCATGCTTGTGCGCTGGGACTTAGGGCGCACAGAGGGGACAGCTCTTGGCTCGCGCCCAGTCCAAGGCGCCCAGGCCTGGGGTTCGGCTCAGGTCACGCTGAGTCCCTCCGAATTGGAGCCTCACTGCAGGCACCCAAACCTCTGGGGGCTCCAGAACGTCCTGCCCTGCACCCGGCCAGGCCTAGGGCTGCTGGTGCTGCACGCGGGGCCTTCGGTTGCGGCTCTGGGAACTGGCGCTCGCTGCTGTGGGCCCGCGGTGGACACGGTGGAAATCCTGGGAGCAGTGCCGGCTGCGCCCAAAGGGGTGCCCTGGAGAGTCCTCGCGCCCTAGAAACAGTCCCTCCCTTGCGTGATGGCTTGCGCTCTGCTTGCGGCGCTCCCCATGCGTGCGCCTGGAGCTACTCAGGGAACCAGGGAGCGCTGAGGGTTGAACTGGATCCGCGCAGAAGGAAATGCACGGGAAGCTCTGGCCCTCGGGTGGGTTCCCAGGGGTGCTCAGGGCACAGGCCGGGGTGGGGGTGCTTCAGTGCACGGGTGTTTGGGCACGCTGCTGCTTCCGCCAGGGCTTCCGGCGCACCCCAGAGCGCTCAGCAGCGCCGCGGGACTGCAGCTTGTAGGGGACCCTGTTCCCGACTTTGACCCACTCTCTAGACGCTTGTCTCTTGGCTGACATCTGTTGTCACTGTTGTCAAAGAAGCTATCAAAGGTTTGTTCTGCAAACTTCCATCTAGAGAAGTTGGTTCTCCAGGTAGAGAACGAACCTGCTAACGCTCTTCATAAATTTTATCTTCTCTCCCCTCTTTTTTTTTAGAAAATAGTTTTTTTTATTTTCTTTTCAATTAATAAACTAACAAAAGGACACATAGATATATTTATTTATTTATTTATTTATTTATTTATTTATTTATTTGGGTTGCACCCGGTGATGCTCAGGCGTTCCTCCTGGCTCTGCACTCAGGAATTAACCCTGGAAGTTCTTGGGGGGGGGGGGCATATGGGATGCTGGGGATGCCGGAGCGATAGCCCAGCAGGTAGGGCGTTTGCCTTGCCGCGGCCGGCCCATGCTGCCCGGGTTCGATGCCCGGCATCCCGTATGGTCCCCCGAGCACTGCCAGGAGTAATTCCTGAGTGCAGAGCCAGGAGTAACCCTGAGCATCGCCGGGTGTGACCCAAAAAGAAATAAAAACATATGGGCTGCTGGGGCTTGAACCCGGGCTGGCCTCGTGTAAGGCGAATGCTCTACCTGGTGCACCCCCGCTCCCGCCCCATGGATACTTACAGTTATAGGGGTGCCCTTCTGATTGTTGGGGGCCTTGTGGTTCTGGGGGACCGTGGGGTGCCCGTGGTCTACTCAAGGCTCCCCATAGCCAGGCCGGTCCTTGATTGCTTGGGCCATGTCTTCACCCCTCCCAACTTTATTTTCCCTATTTTCTTTTATCTTTGGGCTGGTTTCTAAGTATAACGCCAAGAATTGCACAGTTCTTTCTGGCTCAGCTTCGAGTGTCCAGTGTCCAGCACCCGCCCCTGCGCCGATGTCCCCTTCCCTCCATCCCTTCCCCATTTGTACCTCCCGGCCTGCCTTTATGGAGACACTTTATTTACATTTTATTATTGTACTTTATTTTATTTAATTTTTACAGTTTTATTCTAGCACGTGAGGTATACAATTAAGATGTTCATCCTTGGGTCTCAGTCATGCAGGGACCCAGCACCCGTCCCTCTACCAGTGCCCCCTTCCCAACACCAATGCCCCCCCACCAATGTGCCCCTACAACCACCGCAGGCCAAGGCCCATACCCCACTCCCCATTCCCCATCACGCCCCCGTTTGTTGCAACTACGGTGATCATTACAGTGTATACATGGGCAAGAACCTGGGGAGGCTGATCCTAATACTTGATTACTATCTAAGCCTGGCACAGCCTTGCGTCTGGCCTGTCTCTTCTCTGGCTTTGCTGGTGGTGGCTGTGGGCTCGTAGCCACGCCCCTGGGACATGGGGGAAGGGGCCCCGATCCCCCCCCCCACCGCTCCCAGTCTGGGTGGTGTGGCCACATCACCCACGTGTCTGCTGACCCTAGCAGCTGTGTGGAACCTGGCCAGCGGCCGAGCCATTTTCGCCCTCCTGATGCTCCATGGGCTGCTCCACGTGGTTGAGCGGCACAGCTGAGCTTCTGGCCTGTGGCTTCTCCGGTGGTGGTGGCGGCTGTGGGGCTCGTAGCCACTTATGGAGACCCTTGCACGTCCTTTGTGCTCTGTCCTCCAGAGTGACCCCCTTCCCTCTCTCATGTAGTGCTTCCTTCCCGGACCTACCTCTGAGCCCCGCCCATGGCGAATTTCTTCTGAGACCAGTTCTCCTGCTCCTTGTGTTTCCTTTGCGCATTTGCTATGCCCTCACTACATTTGTTTTTGGGCCACACCTGGCAATGCTCAGGGTTCCTCCTGGCTCTGCATTCAGGAATTCCTGCTGGCGGTGCTCAGGGCACTGTATGGGATGCCAGGTATCAAGGCGGGGTCGCATGAGTGCAAGGCAAACGCCCTCCCTGCTGCCTGTCACTCCGGCCTTCTCACTGTATTTCTTTATGTGAGAGCTAAGGCACATCATTCTGTGTGCCCTTCTCCTTTTGTCCAGTCGGCATAAGCCGTCCACATCCGCCCACGGGGCTGCAGACCGCATGCCTTCATCTTTTCCTATGGCCGGGCAGTATTCCACTGTGACAGGGGCCAGAGCTTTTGTACCCGTGCTCTGTTCTTGGACGTTGGGCCATTTCCAGATTCCGGCTGCTGGAGAGTCCAGGACCAGCCCTCGGGGCATCTTCCAGAGTGGGATTGCTAGGCTGTGTGGAAGCTGAAGTGCTCGTTTTTTAAGGGTGGTCTATGTTGTTTTCCATTCTGATTTTAAACCTATGTAAGTGATATAGCAATGTAAGTATGTGTACCTTGCATGCATCTGGCCCAACCTAGGCTTGATTCCCAGCACTATCCATGGTCCTGAACCACCTGGACGTGACCCCTGAACACAGAGCCAGGAGTAAACCTGATTACTGCCGGGCGTGGCCCCAAACTAAACCAGAAACAACTGCAGCAACAGAACCAGAACTTTGGTTAGTAAGACCAGGATTGTTGGTGATCTCGCTCAGCGTCTGGAGCGACTCTAAGACCACTTGGTTGCTGGAGTGACATTGTCAGCAGTCGGGAGAGAGCAGAGAGGGTGGCGGGGACAGTCGGGAGAGGTGGACGGGGCTGCAGGACAGAGGAGAGGGACAGGAGGAGAGAGCAGGGCAGAGGAGAGGGACACGAGGACCGTGCAGGGCAGAGGAGAGGGACACGAGGACAGTGCAGGGCAGAGGAGAGGGACACGAGGACCGTGCAGGGCAGAGAGGAGAGGGACACGAGGACCGTGCAGGGCAGAGGAGAGGGACATGAGGACCAGTGCAGGGGTTACTCCAAATGCAGGAGGCCACAATGGAAAAGAGTTTCAGAGAATTAAAAATTTGCACAGTGTTTAAGAGTGACCTGAGCATTTCCCCCCCGTTATCCCTCCCTCACCGTTTCTATTGAAGTTCCCTGTTTCACAGTTAAACACACTTCTCACGCTCACATTGTTCCCACATCAGAACACCCACTAACCTCCGCAGTGTCCCGAGGGCCCCATTCTCTCTTCCCCACTCTAAGCTCAGTTCTGTAGACATAATTTCTAGTTCTGATGCCTTTGTCCATTTATTGTTCTCTTACTATGATTCTTTTGAATTCACATAGGAGAGAGAGCTTTCTTTTTGATTGTGGAAGTGCCGAACCTGCACACATATAGAGAAATTAAAAAACTCTTGCATTTCCACATATTTGTAAATTAATGAGCTGATAGTTTTTTCAAAAATTTACAGGCACATAAAAATGCATATATTATAATGCTGTTTAAAATTGACATGACAGATAAATCCAAATCCTACACATGTAAAATTTAGCTAGAGTGGGGGAAGACAATTAAAAACTAAAGGAGGGGCCAGGGCGGGCAGTAGTAGAGGATTTGCCCTACGTGTGCAGGAGGTAGGGCCTTTGCCCTCCACGGGGTTGGCTCAGGTTTGGTCCCTGGCATTCCGTGTAGTCCCCAAGCACTGCCAAAAGCCAGAAGGCATCAGATTGTCCAACCAATAGACTCCATATGTGCCTTTATGCAGATGAAGGAATGTGGGGAACCAATGGGACTGGGCATGCAAATAAGGGTTTTATAGAGGACCAATCAGAGGGCTGGTAGAGCAGGAAGGGCATTTGCCTTGCACATGGCCAACCTAAATTCCATCCCCAGCATCCCATAGTGTCCCTTGAACGCCACCAGGAGTAATTCCTGAGTGCAGAGCCAGGAGGAGCCCCTGAGTATTGCACTGGGCGTGACCCAAAAAGCAAAAAAAAAAGCAACAGATTGCATCTGACCAATGAGCCTGCGGATGTGTCTTTATGCAAATGAGGAGGTGTGGAGAACCAATCAAAAAAAGCATCAGGTTGCATCCGACCAATAAACCTGCAGATGAATCTTTACGCAAATGAGGGGGGTGTGGAGAACCAATCGGACTGGGTATGCAAATAAGGGTTTATAGAGGACCAATCAAATTGCATTCGACCCATGAGACTGCCTATGTATCTTTATGCAAATGACGGGAATGTGAGGAACCAATCGGATTGGGTATGCAAATAAAGGTATAGAAGAGGATCAACCAGAGGGCCAGTTGATAGAGCAGGTGGGCAGTTTGCCTTTGCATGTGGTCCAACCTGATTTCCATCCCCAGCATCCCATAGGTCCCCGGGCATTGCGAGGAGCACTTCCTGATGCAGAGCCAGGAGCAACCCCTGAGCATCGCCTGGGGTGACTCAAAAGGCATCAGATTGCATCTGACCATGGAGACTACAGAGGTGTCTTTATGCAAATGACGGGATGTGAGAAACCAATCAGACTGGGTATGCAAATAAGGGTTCATAGAGGACCAATCAGAGGGCCGCAGTGATAGTAGAGCAGGGAGGGCATTTGCCTTGAACTGGGCAAACCAGGATTTTATCCCTGGCATCCCATAGGGTCCCCCAGCATTGCCAGGAGTAATTCCTGAGTGGAGAGCCAGGAGGAACCACAGAGCATCTCCAGGAGTGACCCAAACAGCAAAAAGCAAAACAAAAAAAAGCCAAGAAAAGAAAGCTCCTTGCAGCCTAGCAGCCCTCCCCACGCCCACTGTCCCCTCTGGCATCCTTCCTGAACCTTGAGTGTTGGGCAATGTGGGAAGTGCCCGAATCCCATGGAGTAAGCCATGCTCTCTTGTGTCTCCTGCTCTGGGCCTCGGGACACCTGTGTCGTGCGGTGGCTCCTTGTCCATTTCCTTATCCGGTAGAGGCGACTCCCTCTGAGCCCTGCAGGCCTGGGGTTGGGCGCTGGTCCCGGTGTTAGCTCATGTGACTGACGTTCTCTGCTGTGGGTATAGACACGCGTGATTGGGTGAGCACCTGTACCCCGCGTGTGCCTCTGACCCGGCTGGAGGGCTCAGTAGGGGTCACCTGAGACGTGTGTGTGTGTGTGTGTGTGTGTACGCATCTGACCCGGCTGGAGGGCTCAGTAGGGGTCACCTGAGACGGTGTGTGTGTGTGTACACGCATCTGACCTGGCTGGAGGGCTCAATAGGGGTCACCTGAGACGGTGTGTGTGTGTGTGTGTGTGTGTACACGCATCTGACCCGGCTGAGGGCTCAGTAGGGGTCACCTAGAGACGTGTGTGTGTGTGTGTGTGTATCTGACCCTGCTGGAGGGCTCAGTAGGGGTCACCTAGAGACGTGTGTGTGTGTGTGTGTATGAATCTGACCCTGCTGGAGGGCTCAGTAGGGGTCACCTAGAGACGTGTGTGTGTGTGTATATGCATCTGACCCAGCTGGAGGGCTCAGTAGGGGTCACCTAGAGATGTGTATGTGTGTGTATGCATCTGACCCTGCTGGAGGGCTCAGTAGGGGTCACCTACATATTTTGTGTGTGTGTGTGTGTGTGTACGCATCTGACCCAGGTTGGAGGGATCAGTAGGGGGTCACCTGGAGACATGTGTGTGTGTGTGTGTGTACACACACATCTGACCTGGCTGGAGGGCTCAGTCGGGGTCACCTAGACATGTTTTTGTGTGTGTGTTTGTGTGTGTGTCCAGAGGTGACGGGCCCACTCACAAAACCCACTTCCTAACCCTTTGTCCATTAGTCTGGCACCACCTGACACTTCCTAACCCTTGGTCCGTTACTCTGGTACCACCTGACACTTCCTAACCCTTGGTCCGTTACTCTGGTACCACCTGACACTTCCTAACCCTTGGTCCGTTACTCTGGTACCACCTGACACTTCCTAACCCTTGGTCTGTTACTCTGGTACCACCTGACACTTCCTAACCCTTGGTCCGTTACTCTGGTACCACCTGACACTTCCTAACCCTTGGTCCATTACTCTGGTACCACCTGACACTTCCTAACCCTTGGTCCGTTACTCTGGAACCACCTGACACTTCCTAACCCTTGGTCCGTTACTCTGGTACCACCTGACACTTCCTAACCCTTGGTCCGTTACTCTGGTACCACCTGACACTTCCTAACCCTTGGTCCGTTACTCTGGTACCACCTGACACTTCCTAACCCTTGGTCCGTTACTCTGGTACCACCTGACACTTCCTAACCCTTGGTCCGTTACTCTGGTACCACCTGACACTTCCTAACCCTTGGTCCGTTACTCTGGTACCACCTGACACTTCCTAACCCTTGGTCCGTTACTCTGGTACCACCTGACACTTCCTAACCCTTGGTCCGTTACTCTGGTACCACCTGACACTTCCTAACCCTTGGTCCGTTACTCTGGTACCACCTGACACTTCCTAACCCTTGGTCCGTTACTCTGGTACCACCTGACACTTCCTAACCCTTGGTCCGTTACTCTGGTACCACCTGACACTTCCTAACCCTTGGTCCGTTACTCTGGTACCACCTGACACTTCCTAACCCTTGGTCCGTTACTGTGGTACCACCTGACACTTCCTAACCCTTGGTCCGTTACTCTGGTACCACCTGACACTTCCTAACCCTTGGTCCGTTACTCTGGTACCACCTGACACTTCCTAACCCTTGGTCCATTACTGTGGTACCACCTGACACTTCCTAACCCTTGGTCCGTTACTCTGGTACCACCTGACACTTCCTAACCCTTGGTCTGTTACTCTGGTACCACCTGACACTTCCTAACCCTTGGTCCGTTACTCTGGTACCACCTGACACTTCCTAACCCTTGGTCCGTTACTCTGGTACCACCTGACACTTCCTAACCCTTGGTCCATTACTCTGGTACCACCTGACACTTCCTAACCCTTGGTCTGTTACTCTGGTACCACCTGACACTTCCTAACCCTTGGTCCGTTACTCTGGTACCACCTGACACTTCCTAACCCTTGGTCCGTTACTCTGGTACCACCTGACACTTCCTAACCCTTGGTCCATTACTGTGGTACCACCTGACACTTCCTAACCCTTGGTCCGTTACTCTGGTACCACCTGACACTTCCTAACCCTTGGTCTGTTACTCTGGTACCACCTGACACTTCCTAACCCTTGGTCCGTTACTCTGGTACCACCTGACACTTCCTAACCCTTGGTCCGTTACTCTGGTACCACCTGACACTTCCTAACCCTTGGTCCGTTACTCTGGTACCACCTGACACTTCCTAACCCTTGGTCCGTTACTCTGGCACCACCTGACACTTCCTAACCCTTGGTCCGTTACTCTGGTACCACCTGACACTTCCTAACCCTTGGTCCTTTACTCTGGTACCACCTGACACTTCCTAACCCTTGGTCCGTTACTCTGGTACCACCTGACACTTCCTAACCCTTGGTCCGTTACTCTGGCACCACCTGACACTTCCTAACCCCTGGTCCGTTACTCTGGTACCACCTGACACTTCCTAACCCTTGGTCCGTTACTCTGGTACCACCTGACACTTCCTAACCCTTGGTCTGTTACTCTGGTACCACCTGACACTTCCTAACCCTTGGTCCGTTACTCTGGTACCACCTGACACTTCCTAACCCTTGGTCCGTTACTCTGGTACCACCTGGCACTTCCTAACCCTTGGTCCGTTACTCTGGTACCACCTGACACTTCCTAACCCTTGGCCCGTTACTCTGGTACCACCTGACACTTCCTAACCCCTTGTCCGTTACTCTGGCACCACCTGACACTTCCTAACCCTTGGTCCGTTACTCTGGTACCACCTGACACTTCCTAACCCTTGGTCCGTTACTCTGGTACCACCTGACACTTCCTAACCCTTGGTCCGTTACTCTGGTACCACCTGACACTTCCTAACCCTTGGTCCGTTACTCTGGTACCACCTGACACTTCCTAACCCTTGGTCCGTTACTCTGGTACCACCTGACACTTCCTAACCCTTGGTCCGTTACTCTGGTACCACCTGACACTTCCTAACCCTTGGTCCGTTACTCTGGTACCACCTGACACTTCCTAACCCTTGGTCCGTTACTCTGGTACCACCTGACACTTCCTAACCCTTGGTCCGTTACTCTGGTACCACCTGACACTTCCTAACCCTTGGCCCGTTACTCTGGCACCACCTGACACTTCCTGAACTTTAGTTGCGTCACCCCTGCTCCTTCTGTCTGATTCCCTTTCTTCCTTTTTTCCACTGTTTTTTGTTTTCGGCCATCCCCAGGATACTCCAAAGTTCCTCCTTGCCCTGCACTCAGGGATTAGTTCTGGTGGTGTGTGAGGGGCCATATGGCCTGTTGCAGGCATACACTGTCCTGCCGTCCTGTCTGTCTAAGCCCGTTATGGTCGTGACGTGAGGGCGGGGTGGGCTTTGGCATAGGCTGAGGTGCTTGTTGCTCATGGTCGGCGTCGAGCACTTGCTGGTGTGCTCGCCTGTGTCCCCCGCCCTTCAGTTGTGCCGCTCACCTGCACTTTGGTTGTGTTGTTTTTGGGCTTGCTGCAGCGCTGTCGGCCAACTTGGGATCCATCCCAGCATCCCATAGAGTCCCTGGAGCACTCCCAGGAGTAACTCCTGAGTGCAGAGCTTGAGGAACCTCTGAGCATCGCGGGGGAGACCTAAAAAGCATCATATTGCATCTGACCAACGAGACTGCAGATGTAACTTTAGGCAAATGATGGGATGTAAGGAGCCAATCGGACTTGCAGCTCCCAGAGCCACACATGCACCATGGGCACCCAGAAGCACTTGCAGCTCCCAGAGCCAGCATGCACCAAGAGCACCTCCAGCACTTGCAGCTCCCAGAGCCATGTACCTAGAGCGCCTCCAGCACTTGCAGCTCCCACACCTGGCATGCTCCAAGAGCGCCCGGCAGCACTAACAGCTCCCAGAGCCAGCATGCACCAAGAGAGGCCGCCATCACTTGCTGATCCCATAGCCAGTATGTATGTAGCAAGAGCGGCAGCACTTGCAGCTCCCAGAGCCATGCACCCAGAGCACCCCCAGCACTTGCAGCTCCAGAGCCGGCATGCACCAAGAGCACCCACCAGCACTTGCAGATCCCAGAGCTGGCATGCACCAAGAGCTCGGCAACACTTACAGCTCCCACAGCGAGCATGCACCAAGAGCACCTCCAGCACTTGCAGCTCCCAGAGCCAGCATGCACCAAGAGTACCTCCAGCGCTTGCAGCTCCCAGAGCCAGAATGCACCAAGAGCGCCCGCCAGCACTTCAGCTCCCATAGCCAGCATGCTCCAAGAGCGCCCGCCAGCACTTGCAGCTCCCAGAGCCAGCATGCACCAAGAGCGCCTCCAGCACTTGCAGTACCCAGAGCCATGCACCAAGAGCAGCTCCCAGAGCTGGCGTGCTCCCAAGAGTGCCCGGCAGCACTTACAGCTCCCAGAGCCAGCATGCACTAAGAGAGCCTGCCACCACTTGCAGATCCCATAGCCAGTATGTACCAAGAGCACCCCCAGCACTTGCAGCTCCCAGAGCCAGCATGCACCAAGAGCGCCCACCAGCACTTGCAGCTCCCAGAGCTGGCATGCACCAAGAGCGCCCGGCAACACTTACAGCTCCCACAGCGAGCATGCACCAAGAGCGCCCGCCAGCACTTGCAGCTCCTAGAGCCAGCATGTACCAAGAGCGCCTCCAGCACTTGCAGCTCCCAGAGCCAGCATGCACCAAGAGCACCCGCCAGCACATGTTGCTCCCCAGAGCCACGGCATGTGCCAAGAGCGGCCGCCAGCAATTGCAGCTCCCATAGCCAGCATGCTCCAAGAGTGCCCGCCAGCACTTGCAGCTCCCAGAGCCGGCATGCACCAAGAGCGTCGGCCAGCAATTACAGCTCCCAGAGCCGGCATGCACCAAGAGCCCAGCCAGCGCATGCAGCTCCTAGAGCCAGCATGAACCAAGAGCGCCCCAGCACTTACAGCTCCCAGAGCCATGCACCAACAGCGCCCGCCAGCACTTGCAGCTCCTAGAGCCAGCATGCACCAAGAACGCCCCAGCACTTGCATCTCCCAGAGTCAGCATGCACCAAGAGCACTCTAGCACTTGCAGCTCCCATAGCCATGCACCAAGAGCCCCCAGCACCTGCAGCTCCCAGGGCCATGCACCAAGAGTGTCCACCAGCAATTGAAGCCAAATAGCGCACAGTCTCTGGCCTGTGCAGCAGCAGAGAGCAGCAACCAAGGGCTACAACCCCCGCCCGGCTCGCTCAACACAAGCAACACTTTGGCTGCTGGCAAGCACAGCCGACAGCGCTGCAGCAAGCCCCCAAAACATCCCAACCAAAATGCACGTAAGCAGCACAACTGAAAGGGTGGGGACCCAGGCAAACACACAAGCAATGAAACTCCCTCCCTGCTCTGCTCTCACTCGGCCGTCTGATTGGTCCTCTGATAAGCCCTTATTTGCATGCCCAGTCTGATTGGTTCCCGCATTCTATCATTTGCATACAGAGACATCTGCAGTCTCATTGGTGGGATACGATCTGGTGCCTTTTTGGGTCACCCCGGCAACGCTCAGGGGTTCTTCTTGCTCTGCACTTAGGAATTACTTCCGATGGTGCTGGGGGACCTTATGAGATGCTGGGATAGACTCCAGGTCAGCCACACGCAAAGCCTTCTTGGTAGGCTTACTGGGATGACGGGGATCAGTTAGAAGCTGTCTAGAACTGTGCACAGTGTATAAATGGGAAAGATCCTGGGAAGGACCTGATCCTAAAATCAGTATTATCTAAGAATATTACACGGCCGCAACAAAGCCTGGGTCTCTCTTCGGGGCAGCTGGCATGGAGGCGGAGGAAAGGGCAGGGCCCAAAACTCCATTCCGAGTCCAGCCAGCATGGTCTCTCCCCCGCACATGTGAGCAAACCCTGGGAGCAATGTTGGACTTGGAGCTGGTGGAGCCCCTCACCGGGAGGTCAGCTCCATGGGTTGCTTCCACGTGGGGCCGGAAGAGCAGCGCAATGTGGGTCTGAAGTGGACCCACAGCTTAGTGGGTCTTAGTGTTTTGCTCTACACACTAAGAAGAATTGCAGCGTGTAGAAGAGTCCGAGAGGGGGACGGTAGCTCGGCTGTGCAGTGTGACCTGTGTCCTCTTCCTTGTGTGTGTGGGCTGTGAGGCCGTGGCGATGGAGCTCCAGAACTGTACCTGAGGACCCAGGGACCCTTTCCTGCCCTTCTCTGGTCATCGGGCCAGTAGTTCAGTCCAAGGGGATGTGGTAGCCTCTCGTGCCCTGCAGTACGGGGATGATGCAAGCCACTTCACAAGGCTTGGGGCGGCTCCAGGGTGACAGCGTGTGATGTTCGGGTGCTCTGTCCTTGCCGTGTGGCCCCCTCTCGGCCCCCTCCATACCTGGTTCTGAGACCTCACTCACAGCCTTTGTGATTCGGATAGTGTTGACCGCTGCGGTCTCTGTGTCTGCTTCAGAGCCACTTGCTCTTGCCTGAGATGCCCACAGCTCTGCCTGTGCCCTGCGACATGCCTCAGGAACCCCATCCCTGCCTGTGTGAGCCCACAGAACCCCCATCCCCTGCCTGTGTGAGCCCACAGAACCCCATCCCTGCCTGTGTGAGTCCACAGAACCCCATCCCTGCCTGTGTGAGCCCACAGAGCCCCATCCCTGCCTGTGTAGCCCACAGAACCCCATCCCTGCCTGTGTGAGCCCACAGAACCCCAGCCCTGCCTGTGTGAGCCCACAGAACCCCATCCCTGCCTGTGTGAGCCCACGTCGGGGCCCCTAGTCCTGTCTGTCCAACCCTCCTCGGGGTTCCGTCTCTGTTCTGTGTGACACACCCCAAAACCCTTGTTCCACCTGTGTGGCCCTGTCCTGTGTGTGTGACCGGGACAGCCCACGCCTCTGCCGCACTCCCTAGTACAGAGTCCCCTGATCTGCCTTGTGGGGGTCAACAGAAACTGTGTCCCTGCTTGCATAATCCCACGAAGAACTTGTCCACTGCCCTCTACCCGGGGGACAGACCTCTTGTCACGCCCCGACCCACGTGCCCCCAGGCTGTCTGCGTGACCTCAACTCCGTGCCCAGGTCTTGTTCCCTGTGGGGTCCCAGCAAAGACCCCCCGTCGCTGCTTAGGCCTCTCTTCAGAGGCTACTCAGCGGCGTCAAACCTGACCTCTGTTGCCCCCTCAGAGTCACAGCAGTGCCCGGGGACCCCACTTCAGGTCGCATGTCCCTGCTGTGTGACCCTTCCTCAGAGCCCCAGCTCCTGCCTGTGTGGCCCAACCACTTAGTCAATGTCTCTGCTAGAGTGACCCCACCTCAGCCTCATGTCCCTGCCCGTGGGACCCCTCCTCAGAGCCCATGTCCCTGCCCATGGACCCCACCTCAGCCTCATGTCCCTGCCTGTGGTCCTTGGAATTACTCCTGGGGGTGCTCCGGGGAACAGATGGGACGGCAGGAATGGCAGCTGGGTTGGCCTTTGTGTGGTAAACGCCTCCCCCACTGTCCTATAGCTCTGCCCCCCCCATTGCCTTTAACCCAAGTGTCTGATTTGTTTTGATGTTGGCATCCCCAGTGAGCGCCGGGGCTGTCTCTGCAGTGCGGCGCTTCGCCACAGAGCCCCCACCCCAGCCCTCCACCTCCCCTTAGCCAGTCCACTCCCTGCTTTGGGGCGCATTGGTGGTGCTGTAGAAAGGGGAGGGCCCAGGCCTAGGACTGGGCTGACTGGAGCCGAAGGGGTCCCACCAGGTTTGCAGGGCCCTGTCCTAGAGGAGAGGGGCAGCGCCCCAGAGAACCTCAGCGCCCAGCCAGCTGGGAGGGGGTCTGCCGAGTCCCGTCCCCTCCGCCCGCGACACGGTGATGTCACTCAGCTGTTCGGAGACAAAAGCACAGCGAGGCGCCACGTGTGTTTCCACAAATTTATGGAACAAGGAAATAGTATCCGCGGTAAATAGTATCGTTCTCGGTACAGTATCACACAATTAATGAGCCCGAGGGTGGTGTGCGGGTACGTTGTGGGTCGAGGTGCAACCTGAGTGGCAGCAAGGCCAAGTGTCTGCCCCGTGGATCTGCTAACGGCCCGTTGGCGGTGCGGGGCACGCTCACGGGGGCAGGTGCAACCTGGATGGCAGCAGGGAAAGAGGCTGCCTGGTGCTGCCGCGGAACGGCCCGACGGCGGTGCGGGCACGTTCAGGGGGCACAGGGGGACCTGGATGGTGGCAGGGCCAAAGAGGCTGCCTGGTGCTGCCGCGGAATGGCCCGGCGGTGCGGGGCACGATCAGGGGCACATGGGGGACCTGGATGGTGGCAGGGCCAAGAGGCTGCCTGGTGCTGC
>JAJIBD010021435.1:0-43808 GCA_021461705.1 Cryptotis parvus
CCTCAGCCTCATGTCCCTGCCTATGGGACCCCACCTCAGCCTCATGTCCCTGCCTGTGGTCCTTGGAATTACTCCTGGGGGTGCTCCGGGAACAGATGGGACAGCAGGAACGGCAGCCGGGTTGGCCTTGTGTGTGGCAAATGCCTCCCCACTGTCCTATAGCTCTGCCCCCCCCCATTGCCTATAACCCAAGTGTCTGATTTGTTTTGATGTTGGCATCCCCAGTGAGCGCCGGGGCTGTCTCTGTCTGGCCGCTCCGCAGAGCCCCCACCCCCAACCCTCCCCCCCCCTTAGCCAGTCCAATCCCTGCTTGGGGCGCATTGGTGGTGCTGTAGAAAGGGGAGGGGGCCCTGGCCTAGGACCGGGCTGACTGGAGCCGAGGGGTCCCACCAGGTTTGCAGGGCCCCTGGCCTGGAGGAGAGGGGAGCAGCGCCCCAGAAAACCTCAGCGCCCGGCCAGCTGGGAGGGGTCTGCCGAGGTCCCGTCCCCTCCCGCCCTGTGACATGGTGATGTCACTCAGCTGTTCGGAGACAAAAGCACAGCGAGACGCCACGTGTGTTTCCACAAATTTATGGAACAAGGAAATAGTATCCCGCGTAAATAGTATCTTTCTCGGTACAGTATCACACAATTAATGAACCCGAGGGTGGACTGGGTACATTGTGGGTCGAGGTGCAACCTGAGTGGCAGCAAGGCCAAGTGTCTGCCCCGTGAATCTGCTAATGGCCCCGGCGGCGGTGCGGGCACGCTCACGGGGGCAGGTGCGACCTGGATGGCGGCAGGGAAAGAGGCTGCCTGGTGCTGCCGGCGCAGCGGCCCGGCGGCGGTGCGGGCACGTTCAGGGGCACAGGGGGGACCTGGATGGTGGCAGGGGCCAAGAGGCTGCCTGGTGCTACCCGCGGAACGGCCCGCGGCGGTGCGGGCACATTCAGGGGCACAGGGGGACCTGGATGGTGGCAGGGCCAAGAGGCTGCCTGGTGCTACCGCGGAGCGGCCCGACGGCGGTGCGGGCACGTTCAGAGGCACAGGGGGGACCTGGATGGTGGCAGGGCCAAGAGGCTGCCTGGTGCTGCGCGGAACGGCCCGACGGTGGTGCGGGCACGTTCAGGGGCACAGGGGGACCTGGATGGTGGCAGGGCCAAGAGGCTGCCTGGTGCTGCCGCGGAACGGCCCGACGGCGGTGCGGGCACGCTCAGGGGGCACATGGGGGACCTGGATGGTGGCAGGGCCAAGAGGCTGCCTGGTGCTGCCGCGGAACGGCCCGACGGCGGTGTGTGCATGTTCAGGGTCACAGGGGGACCAGGGTGGTGGCAGGGCCAAGAGGCTGCCTGGTGCAGCCGCGGAGCGGCCCCGACGGCGGTGCGGGCACGTTCAGGGGCACAGGGGGACCTGATGGTGGCAGGGCCAAGAGGCTGCCTGGTGCTACCGCGGAGCGGCCCGATGGCGGTGCGGGCACGTTCAGGGGCACAGGGGAGACCTGGATGGTGGCAGGGCCAAGAGGTTGCCTGGTGCTGCCGCGGAATGGCCCGGACGGCGGTGCGGGCACAATCAGGGGCACAGGGGGGACCTGGATGGTGGCAGGGCCAAGAGGCTGCCTGGTGCTGCCGTGGAGCGGCCCGGCCGGCGGGGGCACGTTCAGGGGCACAAAGGGGACCTGGATGGTGGCAGGGCCAAGAGGCTGCCTGGTGCTGCTGCGGAAAGGCCCGGCAATGGTGCGGGCACGCTCAAGGGGGCAGGTGCGACCTCGATGGCGGTAGGCCAAATAACAGCCCAGAGGTGCCAATTAATGAGGATGGCAGTGGTGCAGGCCCGTTTGGGGTCTCAGGTGCGACCGTATGGTGGCAGGGCCGAGTGGTACCGGTGGTATCCGTAAATGGGCCTGGCAGTGGTGCGGGCACATCGGGTGACAAGTGTGCCCTGCATGGTGCCAAGGCCAAATGATGTAGGCACAGATGTTTCCTGGCGGGTGGTAAGGATGGGGCCTGGGATGGGCACGGGGAAAAACTTCCTGACTGCTGGATGGTAACTGAGGTGCTGAGACCCTGTCAGGTGGGGGTCTCTAGGGTGTCTGGGGTGGGCTGTTCAGACCTGAAGCCTCAGGCCGAAAGGGTGTGTGGGGCGGCAGCCCCGAGCCTGCGCCCCCTAGCGGCGCTTCTTTTTGGTGGGCAGCTCTCACTCTGCCCCCCTTTGTGGGTGCCGGGTGGCTGCTGTCGGGTGGCACCTTTGTATGCGCCCTGCTGCGGTGCCCGCACACTGTGTGGAGCATGTCTGACCTTGCTGGCAGCCTTGCCATGTGGCCGCTGGTACCAGCCCCACTGGGTGGCACCGCTGGATAGGCCCTGCTGGGGTGCATGTGTTTTGGGGGCAACAGGTGGTACGGATTGGCAGCAGGGCCATGAGGCTGCTGGTACCAGCCCTGCTGGGTGGCAGCGCTGGATAGGCCCTGCTGGGGTGCGGGCATGTTGGTGGGCACAGGCGGTGCCCGAGTGGCAGCGTGGCCATGTGACTGGCCGGGCGGTACCGCTGTGCGGCCCTGGAGGTGGTGCAGGCACGTTGACGGGTGCCGGTGCGACCTGGAGAGTGGCAGGGCCAAATGATGGCATGGTGGTGCCACTGAGTGTCACTTGAGGAGGTGGAGGCATATTCAGCCACGCAGGTGCCACCTGCATGGTGCCCGGGCCAAAGGGCTGCCCGCTGGTGCCCCGAATGGGCCAGGTGGTGGTGCTGGCACGTTGATGGGCACAGGGGCCACCTGGGTGGTGGCACGGCCAAATGGCTGCCCAGCGATGCCAACAAATGGGCCCCATGGCAGGGCAGGTACATTGGCAGCTGCAGGTGCCACCTGGATTGCAGCAGGGCCTAATGGCTGCCCAGTGGCTCCAGTGAACAGGCCCGGTGGCGGTGCGGGCATGTGGGCGGGCACAGATGCGACTAGGGTGACAGCAAGGCCAAATGGCTGCCCAGTGGTGCCACTGAAAGGGCCCGGTGGTGGTACTGGCACGTTGATGGGCACAGGTGCCAAGTGGGTGGTGGCAGGGCCAAATGGCTGCCCAGAGGTGCCACCGAATGGGCCAGGCTGTGGTGCTGGCACATTTATGGGCACAGGTGCTACCTGGGTGGTGGCAAGGCTAAATGGCGGCACAGTGGTGCCAATTAATGGGCCTGGCGGTGGTATGAACATGTGTGCGGGCGCAGGTGCAACCTGCCGGGCAGCAGGGCCAAATGGCTGCCCGGTGGTGCCACCAAATGGGCCAGGTGGTGGTGCCGGCATGTTGGCGGGCACAGTGGTGGGCACAGCTGCGACCTGGGTGGCGGCAGGGCCCATTGGCTGCCTGGTGGTAGCAATTACCAGGCCCGGCAACTGTGCTGGCATGTTGGCGGGCCTAGGTGCGACCTGGATGGCGGCAGGGCCCATTGGCTGCCTGGTGGTAGGAATTACCAGGCCCGGCAGCTGTGCTGGCATGTTGGCGGGCATGGGTGCGACCTGGGTGGTGGCAGGGCCCATTGGCTGCCCGCTGGTACCAGTGAATGTGCCTGGCAGCGGTGCGGGCACATTGGGGAGCGCAGCCTGTTGTGCAGGTGGGGCCTGGACAGTGGGCCCAGGCAAGGGCGCCCTGGGTGCCCTTGGCACTGGCCTGGTGTACGGGCCGGTTTCTCTTGCTGCTCAGGTACCGCTGGTTTCCATGGCCTCTCTTTGGTGCCTTTGCACTGCGGGTGGCGGGGTGCACAGCCTGGGCCGTGGTCATCTGGCCGCTGGGCACAGTCCCCGGTGCGCTGGGCTGGCCTGCAGGGCCACTGGGCTGGCTGGTGGGGCCACTGGGCTGGCCGGCGGGAGCACTGGGCTGGCTGGCGGGAGCATTGGGCTGGCCAGTGGGAGCGCTGGGCTGACCTGTGGGAGCGCTGGGCTGGCCGGCGGGAGCGCTGGGCTGGCCAGCGGGAGCGCTGGGCTGGCCGGGCGGGAGCACTGGGCTGGCCGGTGGGGGGCTCTGGGCTGGCCGGCAGTAGCACTGGGCTGGCCGGCGGGAGCGCTGGGCTGGCCGGGCGGGAGCACTGGGCTGGCCGGCGGGGAGCACTGGGCTGGCCGGGTGGGAGCACTGGGCTGGCCGGCCGGGCAATGGGCTGGCCGGTGGGAGCACTGGGCTGGCCAGCCGGGCGCTGGGCGGGTCCACCTCCATGTCACTGAGGGGCTCCCCTTCCGATTCTGCATCCATGGACTCCACGTCGCTCCCACACGACTCCACCTCCATGGACTCCACGTCGCTCCCACACGACTCCGCCTCCATGGACTCCACGTCACTGAAGTCCGGCTGCGTGTCATTGCCGGGCGCCCCTGTGCCTGCGGCCGGGGCTGCAGGGGCTTGCTTCGGGGCTGGGGTCTTTGGGGTCTTTGGGTCCAGGAGGGCAGCGGCCTGACAGTGAGGCGTGTCCTTCTGGAAGCAGGGCGCGCTGAGAGGACAGTAAACGACGGCATCAGAGCCGTTGTCCTGGCCCAGGGGCCCCCGTCTCCTCTGAAACGGACCAGCTGGGTTTGGGGGTCTGCGGCCGGGACGCACAGCAGGTCCCGATGGTAGCTGCTCCCCTGGCCGTGTTGGTAAGAGCCCGGGAGTTGGCCGTGGGGGTCCTGCAACTGGGCATACAAGGCCTGGATGTACGGCTGCCAGCAGGAGCAGCGCCACGAGAGGTCCCGTGTGCGCCGAGACTGGTTGGGCTGCTGCGTCGCCTGGTCCTGGCTGGACTGTCCGTCGGATACTGTCCTCCAACTTGTGTTTGAGTTCTGCGGATCACAGGCCACACTCAGTCCCTGGAGGCCCAGAGACGGACCCCCAAACCCCCTCAATGGGATCGTGTGTCCTGCTGTCCCCGTTCCCAGGCTTTGGGGGTCTTCATCCCAAAGTCCACATAGTCCCCACCTCGGTCTATGCTGGGGTCCCTATTCATTACCCTGGGAGTCCATAAAATGACAACAGGGTCCCCCCTCTCTAATCCTGAGGTTCCCATTCCTCTATCCTGGGACATACAACAACACCAGGTCTCCCCCTAATCCTGGGGTTCCCATTCCCCTGTCCTAGGTGTCCATACAGCAACCACCGGGATTTCCCTAATCCTGGGGTTCCCATTCCCTGTCCTAAGCGTCCCATACAGCAACCTCCGGGTCTCCCCATAATCCTGGGGTTCCCATTCCCCTGTCCTAGGCATCCATACAGCAACCACCGGGTCCCCCTCCCCTAATCCGGGGTTCCCAATCCCCCTGCTCTGAGAGTCCCAAACAACAACCGCCAGATCCCCTCCCCTAATCCTGGGGTTCCCATTCTCCTACCCTGGGAGTCCCATACAACAACAACTGGGTTCCCCTCCCTAATCCTGGGGTCCCATTGCCCTGCTCTGGCAGTCCATGAAACAACCACCGGGTCCCCTAATCCTGAAGTTCCCATTCCCCTACCGTAGGAGTCCATAGAGAAGGGTCCCTTCTCATCCTGAGATTACCATTTCCCTGCCCTGGGGAGTCCATACAACAACCACAGTGTCTCCCACCCAAATCCTGGGCTCCCCATTCCCCTGCCCTAGGAGTCCATAAAAAAGCCACGAGCCCCCCACCCTATTCTTGGGTTCCCATTCCCTTGCTCTGGTAGTCCAACAACAGCCAACATGTCCCCCCTAATCCCAGAATTTTCTTTCCTGTACTCCGGGAGTCCATACCCAAATATCAGATACCCCGTCCTAATCCTGGGGCTCCCATTCCTCTACCCTGGGGGTCCATATCAACCACTGGGTTCCCCAATCCCAGGGTTCCCATTACCCAGCCCTAAGAGTCCATGCAACAACCATTGTGTCCCCCAAACCTGGTGTTCCTGTTCCCCTATCCAGGGAGTCCATATAACAAACACTGGGTCCCCGAATCCTGGGGTTCCCATCCCCTACCCAGGAGTCCATAACAGCAGCCAACAGGTCCCCCCACCCTAATCTTGGGGTTCTGATTCCTCTACCGTGGGAGTCAATCAAACAACCACTGGGTCTACCCCTAATCCTGGATCCCCATTCCCCTACCCTGACAGTCCCATACAGCAGCCACCGGGCTCCCGTCTTAATCCTGGGGTCCCCACTCCCTATCCTGAGAGTCCTATACAGTAACCACCGGGATCTCGTCCTAATCCTGGGGTCCCCATTCCCCTACCCTGAGAGTCCCATACAGCAGCCACCGGGCTCTCGTCTTAATCCTGGGGTCCCCACTCTCCTATCCTCAGAGTCCTATACAGTAACCACCGGGATCTCGTCCTAATCCTGGGGTCCCCATTCCCCTACCCTGAGAGTCCCATACAACAACTACTGGTTTCCCTTCCTAATCCTGGGGTCCCCGTTCCCCTATCCTGAGAGTCCCATACAATAATCACCGGGTTCTCTTCCTAATCATGGGGTTCCCATTCCCCTACCCTGAGAGTTCAATACAACAACAACCTGGTTCTATACCTATTTTTGGGGTCCCCATCCCCTACCCTGAGAGTTCCATACAATAACCAACGGGTTCTCATCCTAATCCTGGGATCCCATAACCCTACCCTAAGTGTCCCATACAACAACAACTGGGTTCTATTCCTAATCCTGGAGTCCCCATTCCCCTACTTGAGAGACCCATACAACAACCACCGGGTTCTCTTCCTATTCCTGGGGTCCCCATTCCCCAACCCTGAGTGTTCCATACAACAACAACCAATTTCTCATCCTAATCTGGGATCCCCATTACCCTACCCTGAGAGTCCCATATAATAACCACAAGGTTCTCTTCCTAATACTGGGGTCCCATTCCCTTAACTGAGAGTCCCATACAACAACCAACAGTTCCCATACCCTAATCTTAGGGTTCTTATTCCCCTAGCGTGAGAGCCAATATAACAACTACAGGATCTCTCTCTAATCCAGGGATCCATATTCCCCTACCTGAGAGTCCCATACAGCAGCCACCAGGTTCTCTTCCTAATCTTGGGGTCTCCATTCCCTATCCTGAGCGTCCTATACAGTAACCACGGGTTCTCTTCCTAATCCTGGGATCCACATTCCCCTACCCTGAGAGTCCCATACAACAACCACCGGATTCTTTTCCTAATCCTGAGGTGCCAATTCCCTTACCCTGAGAGTGCCATACAACAACAACTGGGTTCTCTTCCTAATCCTGGGTACCCATTCAGCTACACAAACAGTCCCATACAACAACCACAGGATTCTCTTCCTAATCCTGGGATCCCCATTCAGCTACCCTGAGAGTCCCATACAACAAACAACAGTTGCCCACACCCTAATATTGGGATTCTCATTCCCCTACCTTGGGAGTCAATATAACAACCACTGGATCTCCCCCTTATCTTGAGAGTCCCATACAACAACCACCAGTTTCTCTTGCTAATCTGCCCCATTACTTTACACTGAGTGTCCCATACAACAACACCTGGGTTCTCTTCCTAATCGTGGGATCCCCAAACTGCTAGCCTGAGAGTCCCATACAAAACCACCTGGCTCTATTCCTATTCCTGGGGTCCCCATTCCCCTAACCTGAGAGTCCTATACAACACAAACCGGGCTCTCTTCTAATCCTGGGGTCCCCATTCCCCTACCCTGAGAGTCCCATACAACAACCACCGGGTTCTCCTCCTAATCTTGGGGTCCCCATACCCTACCCTGAGAATCCCATACAACAACTATTGGGTTCTCTTCCTAATTCTGGGCTCCCTATTGCCCTACGCTGTGAGTCCCATCCAACAACCAGCAGGTTCTCTTCCTAATCCTGGGGTCTCCATTCCCCTACTCGAGAGTCCCATACAACAACCTTGTATCCCCCTCCCTAATCCTGGGGTTCCCATTCCCTACCCTGGAAGTTCACACAACCACCTCGTGTTCCCCCTCACTAATCCTGTGGTTCCCAATCGCCTACACTGGGAGTCAGTACAACATAAACAACCACCGGGTGCACCCTCACTCTATCCTGGGGTGTCCATTCACCAGTTCTATGGCCCCACCAACAACCATCCTTCTCCCCTCCCCATCCAAACAACCTTTGTGTTCCCCCTCCCCTTATCTGGGGAAACACCATTCCCCTGACCTCAGGGTCTTCATCCCAACGATCCTTGTGTCCCCCCTTCCTGTAACCCGGTATCCACATCCCCTGACTTGGGGGTCCCCGATTCAACAACCATCAAGTCCCCCTTCCCTCTATCCAGGGGTCCCACCTCTTCCCTGGGGTTCCCCGTCCCAATACCCATCAGGTCCCCCCTCCCTCTACCAAGTGTGTTCCATCCCCTGCCCTGGGGGTCCCCATCTCAGATACCATCACGTCCTCCCTTCCTCTACCAAGTGTGTTCCATCCCCCTGTCCTCCGGGTCCCCGTCTCAGATACCATCAGGTCCCCCTCACTCTATCTTGGACATTCCAGTCACCGATGTGAAGGTCCCTGTTGCAAATACCACCATGTCCCCCCACCCTCTATCCTTGGGTTCCCATTTCTCTGCTCTGGGGGTCTCTATCCCAGATATCAGGTCCCTCCCTCTATATCTGGGTTCCCATACCTCGGCCCTGGGGGTTCCATCCCAACTTCCATCAGGACCCCCCACATCTATCCTGGGGTTCCATTCCCTTTCCTTGGGGGTCCCTATCCCAACAACTGTCAGTTTCCCACTTCCTCTAACCTTGGGCCACTATTTCCCTGCTCTGGAGTCCCCATCCCAACAAACATCAGGTCCCTCCCTCTATCCTGGGGTTCCTGTTCCCCTGCCGGGGGTCCCCATCCCAACAAACATCCGGTCCCCTCCCCTCTATCCTGGGGTTCCCGTTAACCTGCCTGGGGGGGTCCCATCCCAGCAAACATCAGGTCCCCTCCCTTACTCTTTGGGTCCCCATTTCCTTACATGGGGGCCCATCCCAATCCAACACCCATCAGTTCCTGTAGCCCTCTATCCTGGGGTTCCATTACCATGCCTTGGGGGTCCCCATCCCCACACCCATCAAGTCCCCCTCCCTCTCCTGGGGTTTCCATTCCCTGCCTCAGGTCTCCAACATAAATACCATCAGGTCCCCTCCCTCTACATGGGGTCACCATTGCCCTGCCTTGGGATCCCCATCCCAACAACCATCCTATCCCCCTCTATCCTGGATTCCATCCCCAACCATGGAACCACGGGGGGTCTCCTTATAAACCACCACAAGGACCCCATCCCTCAATCCTGGGGTCCCCATTCCCTCTTAGTGGGGATCCCATTCCCAACAACCTTTGAGTTCCCCCTCTATCCTGGGGTTCCCATTCCCTACCCTGGGGGTCCCCATCCCAACACCCATCAGGTCCCCTCCCTCTCTCTTTGGGTCTCTATCCCTTGCATGGGGGCCCACATCCCAATAACCATGAGGTCCCCTCACTCTCTCTTTTTACCCCATACCCTTGCATGGGGGGCCCCATCCCAACACCCATCAGGTCCCATACCCCCTCCATCCTGGGGTTCCCATTGCATTCCCTGAGGGCCCCCATCCCAACACCCATCAGGTCCCCTCCCTTTCTCTTTGGGTCCCATCCCCTTGCATGGGGGCCGGCATCCCAACAACCATCAGGTCCCATACCCCTCTCTCCTGGGGCTCCATTACCATGCCCTGGGGGGTCCCCATCCCCACACCCATCAAGTCCCAACTATCTTCTGGTGTCCACGTGTCCTCCACACCACTCGGGGCCCCCAACCCTCCCTCCACCCTGTGCCCCCAACCCTCCCCACTGGTCCCCATCCCTGTGTCCTGGGGTTGCCCTCCCTGGGGCTCTCCTCCTTGCGCCCTGGTCATCGCCCCGCCCCGCTGGCACTCACAGTGGATGTGCGGGAGTCGGTAGTGGTGGGCGCCTCTCTGCGGGTCTGGGGAGGGGGGTCTGGGTCCGGAGGTTCGGGGTGTGACAGGTGCCGGCCGAAGAGCTGGGCGGACCCATTGCAGGAATTTGCTTACAACACCGCCCATGCTGGCGGCGAGCGGCAAAGCGGGAGTCCAGCGGCGCTGGGTGTCCTTAGGAACCAGCGTTCTGGCCTGGGCGACCTTAGTGACGACCTTAGTGACGTGGTGGGGACCCTCACACTCGGGGCTCGCCCAGGGCGCGCGCGGCTCCAGGCCTGCGCCCCGCGGCGCTGGAACCTCACCGCGGCGCTGCCATGCTTGTCGCGCGGGACTTAGGGTGCACAGAGGGGACAGCTCTTGGCTCGCGCCCAGTCCAAGGCGCCCAGGCCTGGGGTTCGGCTCAGGACACGCTGAGACCCGCCGAATTGGAGCCTCACTGCAGGCACCCAAACCTCTGGGGGGCTCGGAACGTCCTGCCCTGCACATGGCCAGGCCTAGGGCTGCTGGTGCTGCACGTCGCGGGGCCTTCGGTTGCTTCTCTGGGAACTGGCGCTCGCTGCTGTGGGCCCGCGGTGGGCACGGTGGGAATCCTGGGAGCAGTGCCGGCTGCGCCCAAGGGGTGCCCTGGAGAGTCCCTTGCCCTAGAAACAGTCCCTCCCTTGCGTGATGGCTTGCGCTCTGCTTGCGGCGCTCCCCATGCGTGCGCCTGGAGCTACTCAGGGAACCAGGGGAGCGCTGAGGGTTGAACTGGATCCGCGCAGAAGGAAAGGCACGGGAAGCTCTGGCCCTCGGGTGGGTTCCCAGGGGTGCTCAGGGCACAGGCTGGGGTGGGGGTGCTTCAGTGCACGGGTGTTTGGGCACGCTGCTGCTTCCGCCAGGGTTTCCGGCGCACCCCAGAGTGCTCAGCAGTGCCCGCAGGGACTGCAGCTTGTAGGGGACCCTGTTCCCGACTTTGACCCACTCTCTAGACGCTTGTCTCTTGGCTGACATCTGTTGTCACTGTTGTCAAAGAAGGTATCAAAGATTTGTTCTGCAAACTTCCATCTAGAGAAGTTGGTTCTCCAGGTAGAGAAACGAACCTGCGACGCCTCTTCATAAATTTTATCTTCTCTCCCTCTTTTTTTTTAGAAAATAGTTTTTTTATTTTCTTTTCAATTAATAAACTAACAATCTATCTTGGCATTAAAATCACCGACTATGATCTTGTAGAAGGTGTGATCTTTTTTTTATAGAACTCCTCCAATTCCATGTAGAATTTCTCAATTTCATCTTCTTTGTATGTGGATGTTGGTGCATAGACAATGAAGACAGAAATTGCTGGCAGTGGGCCACATCTCCTCAAGTGTAATCGTCCTATTCGGTTTGTTAGGCATTCAAATGAATCAATGTTGACAACCATGTTCGTGTTGACAAGGACACCAACGCCACCGACGCCCCTCTTTCATCACATGTTCCAAGGAACAATTCTTCTCCGGTGTCAAATACAGCATGATGCGACTGACGCCTCCTGCGTCTCCAGTCAGACCAATGATGTCGTGCCTTGATCTTTCTTGCTTGCAGCATCAGATCCTCAATATATGCTTCCGTTGCCAGTGTACGTGCATTGAAAGTACAGACAGTCATTTTAGTCCTTCTTCGTTTTGGCAGCCTAGGACAGCCGTGAAATTTTATCAGGCACTGCTTGTTTGCCTTTCTTACTGCTGCCGTATTAAGGGCTCTCTTTCGGGGTCAGGAAAATAAACATTTTTGTTACTGGATTTGGCATATCGAACACGCATCGGACAGCTTGCCAGGCTCTGCCATGCGGGCACTATATTCTCATTACTTTGTGGGACTCTCTCAGAGGGGTGTGTAGAATATTTGTGGTAGTTTGGAGGTAAGGTCGCGCGACCGGCAGCCAGCGGCGCAGAGCGGTGAAAGCTGGTTTCTCCTCTGCCGGGTGTACCTGTGTCTTAGGCTCAAGCATTCCTGGGTTTGAAATACTCTCCTCTGAAGGGCGGGTCTCTGCAGGGTGGGTCCTTGTAGGCTGGGTTTCTGACAAGCTGGGCTGGAGACTGGATTAATCTGTGGGCTGGAGACTGGATTAATATGCTGTGGGGAGATCTTACCAGCTGCAGAGTGTGGATTGTGACACAGATCGCTGCCAGCAAGGTGTGGGGGGTTTCTCTGGGCTCCTCCGAGGCTTCATCAGGATGGTGGACTCGGGGTCGGAAGTTGCTCTCGTGGTCCATGGAGTGCAGGGGGTTCAACGGGGAAAGCTGGTTTCTCCTCTGCCGGGTGTACCTGTGTACACCCCCTACAGACACACAAACTAGGGGCCGGAGCCATAGTCCAGGGAGGAGGGTGTTCGCCTTACACATGGCCGACCGGAGGTTGATCTCCGGCATCCCATATGGTCCCGAGCCCCACCAGGAGTGATCCCTGAACACAGAGGCAGAAGCCCTGAGCAAAGAGCAGAAGTCAGCTCTGAGCACAGAGACAGGAGTGAGCCCTGGGCACAGAGCAGGAATCAGCTCTGAGCACAGAGTCAGGAGTCAGGCCTGAGCACAGAGCCAGGAGTCAGCCCTGAGCACAGAGCGAGGAGGTAAGCCCTGAGCACAGAGTCAGGAGTGAACCCTGGGCACAAAGCCAGAAGTGAGCCCTGAGCACAGAGCAGGAATCACCTCTGAGCACAGAGCCAGGAGTGAGCCCTGAGCACAGAGCCAGCTGTCAGCCCTGAGCACAGAGCCAGAGTCAACCCTGAGCACAGAGCCAGGAGTCAGCCCTGAGCACAGAGCCAGAAGTGAGCCCTGAGCACAGAGCCAGGAGTCAGCCCTGAGCACAGGAGCCAGGAGTCAGCCCTGAGCACAGAGCCAGGAGTGAGCCCTGAGCAGAGCCAGGAGTGAGGCCCTGAGCTCAGAGTCAGGGAATAAGCCCTGAGCACAGAGCCAGGAGTGAGCCCTGAGCACAGAGCAGGAGTCAGCCCTGAGCACAGAGCCAGGAGTGGGCCCTGAGCACAGAGCAGGAGTCAGCCCTGAGCACAGGAGCCAGGAGTGAGCCCTGAGCACAGAGCAGGAGTCAGCCCTGAGCACAGAGCAGGAGTCAGCCCTGAGCAGAGCCAGGATAGGACCGAGAAGATCGGCTGAAGAACTCCACATCGGGACCCATGGCCTAGAATGGAACGAACAAGGTGAGAGACTATCTGAGTTCATCATGTCCACCAAGACTATTCATGGGAACTCACAGTTTCAGAAAGCTGAAGTGAAACGTTGGACATGGGAATCTCCTGGCGGACAGTTCCACAATGAAATTGACCACATCATCTTCAATCGACGGTTTTGTCTGACCGATGTTGCTGTCGTCCCCAAATTCCACACAGGATCGGACCACCGTCTCCCTTCGTGCAAAATTCTACTTCCCGCAATGGGGAGAAAAGGCTGCAAAGTTTAAGAAGAGAACTCCCAGAACGACCACCAACTGGGAACTCTTTGGCACCATTGCGGCAACATGGGAAGATACCATCATTGATGACATCGATGAAGAATACAACCGACTGGTTCAGCACCTCCATGATTGTGCGAAGAATGCCGAGAGAGAGAAAGACACAAAAGGACGCTTGTCTTCAGAAACTCTTGAGCTCATTCGCCAACGTGGCAAGGCGCGAGCCTCAGGAGACCTAATGCTAACGTCCAAGCTTGCGAAACAGTGAAGAGAAGTGATAAAAGCAGACCTCAAAGACAGAAGAGCAGAAATACTGGAAGATGCAGCAGAAGCCGGGAAAAGTATTCGCACTGCCCGCCTGTCCTTCGCCAACTATAAGACCAAGATGACTGCCCTCCGAGGCCCTGATGGATCTATCACATCTTCCAGAAAGGCAATGGAGAAGATTATCCAGGACTTCTACTCAAATCTCTTTGATAGCCACATCCACCTGCCCACATACCAAATTCCACAGGATGGATATGTCATTCCCAACGTTCTCCCTTCTGAAATCCGACATGCCATCTCATCGGTAAAGAAGGGAACAGCACCAGGCCCAGACAAAGTCAGACGCGAACATCTGAAGAATCTGCCGTCGGTACTCATCAATACACTAGCTCGGCTCTTCACACGCTACCTGTCCGAATGCAAGGTGCCCTCCCAATGGAAAACCAGCAGGACAGTTCTACTGTTCAAGAAGGGAGACATTCATGACATCGGCAACTATCGCCCCATCTGCCTGTTGTCTGTCATCTACAAGCTGTTTACACGAGTCATCCTGAACAGGATTAGCAGAACACTAGATGAAGGTCAACCATGCGAGCAAGCAGGTTTCCGGAAAGGATTCAGCACAATCGACCATATCCACACAGTAACCAAGCTCATTGAGGTTTGTAGGGAGTACAAGATGCCACTCTGTTTCACATTCATTGATTTACAGAAAGCCTTTGACTCTGTGGAGACTGAAGGAGTCATCGAAGCCCTAGTCAAACAGGGTGTTCAAACCCAATACATCAAGATCCTTCGTGAGCTGTATTACGGATTCACCACCAGGATCTCACCATTCTACAAAGAAGTGATCATTGATGTCAAAAGAGGGGTTCGACAGGGTGATACCATCTCACCAAAACTCTTCAGTGCCACCCTCGAGAACATCATGAGACAATTAGAATGGGAAGGAATGGGAGTGAAGATAGATGGTCGGCAACTACACCACCTCCGCTTCACTGATGACATCGTTCTAATAACACCAAACATTAGCCAAGCGGCACAAATGCTGGCTGACTTTGACCGAGAATGTGGAAAGGTAGGTCTACAGCTGAATCTGAAGAAAACTATGTTCATGAGAAATGAACTAGTTCCAGAGGCCCCATTCACTCTCAATGGAACAAACATCTCTGAATGCAGCAGTTTTGTGTACCTAGGTCGAGAAGTCAACATGATGAACGACCTAAAACCTGAGCTGCGCCAGGAGGAAGAGAGCGGCATGGAATGCCTTCAAAGGCATCGAAGAAATAGCTAAAAGGACAAAGAACCTCCGGCTCCGGGCAAATCTCTTCGACTCCACCATTCTACCTGCATTAACATACGCCTCAGAGACCTGGGCCCTACGAAAGCAGGATGAGAATGCTATTCGGTGTCTCCCAGAGAGGCATCGAAAGAGCTATGCTTGGAATATCACGTCTCACTCAAGTGAGAGAAGGAATCCGGAGTTCTGACCTCCATCGCTATTCCAGAATCAGGGGCGGCTGTCTCGTTTGCCAAGGCATCGAAAACCAGATGGGCTGGACATGTAATGCGATTTGGAGACAACCGCTGGACAAGAGCTGTTACCGACTGGATCCCACGGGATGTCAAAAGATCACGTGGCCGCCCACCTACAAGATGGTCAGACTTCCTTGTTAAGACCCTGAAGGAACGGTTTGAGGCTCTTCATATTCCTGAATCAACCAGATGCCATTGGGCTACATTGGCATGTGATAGGGTCCAATGGAAATGTTACTGGCGCCCGCTCGAGCCAATCGATGAATAACGGGATTCAAGTGATCAAGTGAAGTGATCAAACTAACAAAAGGACACATAGATATATTTATTTATTTATTTATTTATTTATTTATTTGGGTTGCACCGGTGATGCTCAGGCATTCCTCCTGGCTCTGCACTCAGGAATTAACCATGGAAGTTCTTGGGGGGCATATGGGATGCTGGGGATGCCGGAGCGATAGCCCAGCGGGTAGGGCGTTTGCTTTTGCACCACGGCCGGCCCATGCTGGCCCGGGTTCGATGCCCGGCATCCCGTATGTTCCCCAAGCACTGCCAGGAGTAATTCCTGAGTGCAGAGCCAGGAGTAACCCTGAGCATCTCCAGGTGTGACCCAAAAAGAAATTGAAAACATATGGGATGCTGGGGCTTGAACCGGGCTGGCCTCGTGTAAGGCGAATGCCCTACCTGGTGCACCCCGCTCCCCCCCCATGGATACTTACAGTTATAGGGGTGCCCTTCTGATTGTTGGGGGGCCTTGTGGTTCTGGGGGACCGTGGGGTGCCCGTGGTCTACTCAAGGCTCCCCATAGCCAGGCCGGTCCTTGATTGCTTGGGCCATGTCTTCACCCCTCCCAACTTTATTTTCCCTATTTTCTTTTATCTCTGGGCTGGTTTCTAAGTATAGCACCAAGAATTGCACAGTTCTTTCTGGCTGAGCTTCGAGTATCCAGTGTCCAGCACATGCACCTGCGCCGATGTCCCCTTCCCTCCATCCCTTCCCCATTTGTACCTCCCAGCCTGCCTTTATGGAGACACCTTATTTACATTTTATTATTGTACTTTATTTGATTTAATTTTTACAGTTTTATTCTAGCACGTGAGGTATACAATTAAGATGTTCATCCTTGGGTCTCAGTCATGCAGGGTCCCAGCACCCGTCCCTCTACCAGTGCCCCCTTCCCAACACCAATGCCCCCACCAATGTGCCCCCTACAACCACCGCAGGCCAAGGCCCATACCTCACTCCCCATTCCCCATCACGCCCCCGTTTGTTGCAACTACAGTGATCATTACAGTGTCTACATGGGCAAGATCCTGGGGAGGCTGATCCTAAACTTGATTACTATCTAAGCCTGGCACAGCCTTATGTCTGGCCTGTCTCTTCTCTGCCTTTGCTGGTGGTGGCTGTGGGCTCGTAGCCACGCCCTGGGACATGGGGGGAAGGGGCCCTAATCCCCCCCCACCGCTCCCAGTCTGGGTGGTGTGGCCACATGACCCACGTGTCTGCTGACCCTAGGAGCTGTGTGGAACCTGGCCAGCGGCCGAGCCATTTTCGCCCTCCTGATGCTCCATGGGCTGCTCCACGTGGTCAGCGGCGCAGCTGAGCTTCTGGCCTGTGGCTTCTCCGGTGGTGGTGGCGGCTGTGGGGCTCGTAGCTACTTATGGAGACCCTTGCACGTCCTTTGTGCTCTGTCCTCCAGAGTGACCCCTTCCCTCTCTCATTTAGTGCTTCCTTCCCGGACCTACCTCTGAGCCTCGCCCATGGCGAATTTCTCCTGAGACCAGTTCTCCAGCTCCTTGTATTTCCTTTGCGCATTTGCTATGCCCTCACTACATTTGTTTTTGGGCCACATCTGGCAATGCTCAGGGTTCCTCCTGGCTCTGCATTCAGGAATTCCTGCTGGTGGTGCTCAGGGCACTGTATGGGATGCCAGGTATCAAGGCGGGGTCGCATGAGTGCAAGGCAAGCGCCCTCCCTGCTGCCTGTCACTCGGCTTCTCACTGTATTTCTTTATGTGAGAGCTAAGGCACATCATTCTGTGTGCCCTTCTCCTTTTGTCCAGTCGGCATAAGCCGTCCACATCCGCCCACGGGGGGTGCAGACCGCATGCCTTCATCTGTTCCTATGGCCGGGCAGTATTCCACTGTGACAGGGGCCAGAGCTTTTGTACCCGTGCTCTGTTCTTGGACGTTGGGCCATTTCCAGATTCCGGCTGCTGGAGAGTCTGGGACCAGACCTCGGGGCATCTTCCAGAGCGGGATTGCTAGGCTGTGTGGAAGCTGAAGTGCTAATTTTTAAGGGTGGTCTACGCTATTTTCCATTCTGATTTTACACCTATGTAAGTGATATAGCAATGTAAGTATGTGTACCTTGCATGCATCTGGCCCAACCTAGGCTTGATTCCCAGCACTATCCATGGTCCTGAACCTTCTGGACGTGACCCCTGAGACTGCGTATGTATCTTTATGCAAATGACGGGAATGTGAAGAACCAATCGGATTGGGTATGCAAATAAAGGTATATAAGAGGATCAACCAGAGGGCCATTGGATAGAGCAGGTGGGCAGTTTGCCTTGCATGTGGTCCAACCTGATTTCCATCCCCAGCATCCCATAGGTCCCCGGGCATTGCAAGGAGCACTTCCTGATGCAGAGCCAGGAGCAACCCCTGAGCATTGCCTGGGGTGACTCAAAAAGGCATCAGATTGCATCTGACCATGGAGACTACAGAGGTGTCCTTATGCAAATGATGGGATGTGAGAAACCAATCAGACTGGGTATGCAAATAAGGGTACATAGAGGACCAATCAGAGGGCCGCAGTGATAGTAGAGCAGGGAGGGCATTTGCCTTGAACTGGGCAAACCAGGATTTTATCCCTGGCATCCCATAGGGTCCCCCCAGCATTGCCAGGAGTAATTCCTGAGTGCAGAGCCAGGAGGAACCACAGAGCATCTCCAGGAGTGACCCAAAAAGCAAAAAGCAAAACAAAAAGCCAAGAAAAGAAAGCTCCTTGCACCCTAGCAGCCCTCCCCACGCCCACTGTCCCCTCTGGCATCCTTCCTGAACCTTGAGTGCTGGGGAATGTGGGAAGTGCCCGAATCCCAGTGGAGTAAGCCATGCTCTCTTGTGTCTCCTGCTCTGGGCATCGGGACACCTGTGTCGTGTGGTGGCTCCTTGTCCATTTCCTTATCCGGTAGAGGCGACTCCCTCTGAGCCCTGCAGGCCTGGGGTTGGGCGCTGGTTTCGGTTTTAGCTCATGTGACTGGCGTTCTCCTGCTGTGGGTATAGACACGAGTGATTGGGTGAGCACCTGTACCCTGCGTGTGCCTCTGACCCGGCTGGAGGGGCGCAGTAGGGGTCACCTGAGACGTGTGTGTGTGTGTGTGTGTGTGTGTGTATACATCTGACCCGGCTGGAGGGCTCTGTAGGGGTCACCTGAGACGGTGTGTGTGTGTGTGTGTACACACACATCTGACCCGGCTGGAGGGCTCAGTAGGGGGTCACCTGAGACGTCTGTGTGTGTGTGTATGCATATGACCTGGCTGGAGGGCTCAGTAGGGGTCCCCTAGAGATGTGTGTGTGTGTATGCATCTGACCCGGCTGGAGGGCTTAGTAGGGGTCACCTAGAGACGTGTGTGTTTGTGTGTGTGTCTGTGTGTACACATCTGACCCGGCTGGAGGGGTCAGTATGGGTCACCTGGAGAAGTGTGTGTGTGTGTGTGTGTGTGTCTGTGTGTGTGTACGCATCTGACCCTGCTGGAGGGCTCAGTAGGGGTCACCTAGAGGCGCTTTTCCCAAGCATCCATGCAAACTCCCGACAGTAAATGGTGAGGTTTCCGTCCCACGCTCCCATCTCTGCCTCCGCTCAGTTTGCCTGGCTCCAAGCCTGGTGGGCACGTAGGTGCCAGGGAGCTGTGTAGCAGTGAGGGACCAAGATACAGAAGCCCCAGGTGTTTGAGGCTGGCGCGAGGTGCGATAATGGTGATGAGGGAGCCCCGGGGCGTGGCTGCAGCTGGTCCCCCAGAGAAGGGGCTGTGCTCTCCAGTAGCTCCCCTGCTCCCAGGGCCCAGCATGCCCCCAGGGCCTTGGAGGGCTTCCTTCTACCTTTGTGCATGGTCTCTTGGATTGCAGAGTAGCAACTTCGGCTTGCTCTTGTGCTCGTTGGCCTGCGCTCCTCGCGGGAGCCCAAGCTCTTGGCCATGAGATGCAGGGAGAAAACAGTCGATCCTCGGGGCTTCCCTTAAGTTTGCAAAAGTAGCTGCATGTTTTCAGCTGCTGTTTTTATCCTTGGAACAGTGTCTTTTCCTCAAACTGTCTGCACCTGAATTACGATAGAAGCCCGAGGATGTCACCGTTCAGGAATTGTCCCGTATTCTCCAGTCTGTACCATCGAGCCATGCACGACCAGACACATGGAATGTAATCGAAGGGGACAGAACTTAGCAGTTGAGGTGAAAAGAAATTAAAAATCTTGGTCACGCCAGCCACATTTTCTAAATCAGTATCTCACGGTCAGTGTAGGAGCGCCCTGGAGGTGCTTTTTCTGAGGTTTCCGTCCCACCCTGTCCCCCCACTGCCTTTCAAATTGCCTGGCTCCACACCTTATGCCTATATAGAGGTTGGGGACTGTGCGGCGAGGAAGGGCCCAGGGCATAGGCACAGAATTACTGTAGTTGGTGGCTCATGTGTGCTACTGAACAGTGACAGCAGTGAACTTTCCTTCGCAGTGTGGGGGCAGTTCTGGTGGGCTGTCCTGGACCGAGATGGTGGAGATTGTCCAGCAATGGGTTTAGTGTGGTACCAGTACCATTGTATCCTGAGTTCTTGGAGACAGTAAAAATGTTCACTCTTTGATTTGAGCTGCATTGGTGATAGTGAAGCTTTCTTTCTCTCTCTCTGTCCCTCTCTCTCTCTCTCTCTCTGAGTGTGGAGGTTCTTCCAGACATGTCTCCCTGAGGAGTTCTGCATTTTGCTTCTCTCGCATTATATATGTAGTAATTATTATTAGTTCTGGCAGCAGAATGGAACCCGATGGCTCTGCATTCCCCACAAAGCCCAAAGCCGTTCTGTCTGAGTCAGCGTGTTGATTTATCGTTTATGTGTGAACAAATAACTTTCCTGAAAACGTGGACTATGGCCAGGTCTCCTGGCCTCCCCTGTGGCTGGGGTGGACTGAGGCCAGGAGCAGGCGTGCTGCAGCAGAACTCCTGGCCAGCTGCAGTATGGAGAGAAGAATCCAGGCAGCTTGAAATAAGAGACTTTTGATTAGGAAAGTGTTGTTGATTTTTGCTTGCTCTGGCTATGTTTTGGTTTTTTGTATGTTTTCAAAAGTAATATACTGCTCATCGGAATATTTTATTCACCATGAGATACACAGTTAAAAGCTGTCCATGATTGGGTTTCAGTCATAATGTTCCAGTACCCATCCCTCCTCTAGGGCACATTACTAACACCAATTCTCTAGTTTACGTCCCCTTCCCGAGCCTGCCTTCTGTGGCTGGCACTTCTCTCTCTCTTCCTCTCTCTCTCTCCTTTTTGTGCATTGTGGCTTGCAATGCATACATTGAAGCAAACACCATACCTTGAGGAGAGTTCTCTCTTCCTACAGAGGCCGGCATTTATTCCCCTCTGATTGGGCATACAAGAATGACGCCCTTGTTCATTGAATCACACAGGGTTGGTTGGAAAACATTGATTGAGGGGGCTGGAGAAAGCAAAGAAACAGTGCCCAAAGTGGCAGAGATTGAGCGGTGGTTTGAGAAATGGGTCAGAATGTTTGGATTTTGTGGAGGCCTGGCGTTGAGTGTCGGACTGTCCACCCTGCGCATGAGTCACCCGATGCAGCTTTACAGTCCTGGAGCAGCTCGCCACAGCCACGTTTCTGGGCCAGGCTTTGGCCACCAGAGTCCAGTGGCAGTGGCTGGCGGCCCGTGAGTCTCACGCGATAGAGACTCGGTTTCCTGCCATGGCTGCGGTCCCCTTGTCCTGTCACCGTAGGAGGAGAGACTGCATGCCACGATGGCTGCGTCACTGGCTCCCCGGGCCCATCTCCGTTCTTCTCCAGTGCCAGCAGAAAGCCTCACCTGGTGGACTGGCCCAGTGTTGATCTCAGCATGGTCACGAACTTGCGCCAGAATGGGTGCCCAGACAGTGGAGTGGAACAGTGCTTCTGAACCATCCCTGACGGTCCCAGAAGGCTCCTGACTCCGCATCAGCCTTTATTCCCCCTCACACACCGTGGGCAGCCCTGTCTCCGCTCCCCAGGCATGGCCTGTGGGAAGGAGTTTCCCCTGTCCCCAGGACACTGTTTCCGTAGGTGAGAAAGAAATCCATGGTGCTCATGCCGGCTAGGGCAGGGCAGGGTACCAGCTGACACTTCCTAACTCTTGGTCCATTACTCTGGTACCACCTGACACTTCCTAATCCTTGGTCCGTTACTCTGGTACCACCTGACACTTCCTAACCCTTGGTCCATTACTCTGGTATCACCTGACACCTCCTAACCCTTGGTCCTTTACTCTGGTACCACCTGACACTTCCTAACCCTTGGTCCGTTACTCTGGTACCACCTGACACTTCCTAACCCTTGGTCCGTTACTCTGGTACCACTTGAGACTTCCTAACTCTTGGTCCGTTACTCTGGTACCACCTGACACTTCCTAACCCTTGGTCCGTTACTCTGGTACCACCTGACACTTCCTAACCCTTGGTCCGTTACTCTGGCACCACCTGATACTTCCTGAACTTTAGTTGCGTCACCCCTGCTCCTTCTGTCTGTTTCTGTTTCTTCCTTTTTCCCACTGTTTTTGTTTTGTGGCCATCCCCAGGATATTCCAAGGATCCTCCTAGCCCTGCACTCAGGGATTAGTTCTGGTGATGTTTGAGGGGCCATATGGCCTGTTGCCAGGCAGGCGCTGTCCTGCCGTCCTGTCTGTCTAAGCCCGTTATGGTCGTGAAGTGGGGCGGTGGGCTTTGGCATAGGCTGAGGTGCTTGTTGCTCACGGTCGGGGTCAAGGACTTGCTGGTGTGCTTTCGCCTGGGTCCCGCCCTTCAGTTGTGCTGCTCACCTGCACTTTGGTTGTGATGTTTTTGGGGCTTGCTGCAGTGCTGTCATCCAACTTGGGTTCCATCCCCGGCATCCCATAGAGTCCCTATAGCACTCCCAGGAGTAACTCCTGAGTGCAGAGCTTCAGGAACCCCTGAGCATCACGGGGGTGACCTAAAAGCATCAGATTGCATCGACCAACGAGACTGCAGATGTAACTTTAGGCAAATGATGGGATGTAGGAGCCAACTGGACTGTGCATGCAAATAAGGGTTTATAGAGGACCAATCAGAGGCCGGAGTGATAAAGCAGGGAGGGCGTTTGGCTCACCACGTCCAACCCAGGTTGGATCTCCGGCATTCCATAGGGTGCCTGTGCATGGCCAGGAGTGATGTCCTGAGTGCAGAGCCAGGAGGAACCCCTGTGCATCGCCGGGGTATGACCCAGAAAGCACAAAATAATAAGTCCAACGTCCAGTAACTAGCAAGAGAAGGTGCAGTGAGCCTCACGGCCGTCTCACCAGCCTCACCAGGCAGAAGAGTCTAACTGTTCTCACTCGCGTCTCTTCCTTTCTGTGGTTGCTTCTGGGCCACACCGCGAAGTGTTCAGGGGCGAGCGTGGGGGCCGAACTTGGGGGCGAACCCTGGTAAGGCTGGTGCCTTACCCCTGCACTATCTCTGCAGGCCACCCCTTCTCTTTCCAAAGGACACGCTTCTGCCATGCTCAGGATCCCATCATGCCCCAGCACCCCTCCAGGATTCAGGCGGCAGCGTAGAGTTGGGCCAAGCATGCTGTCGCTGCTGCTGTGGCCTAGATGAGCACACTTATCGAGCCCCCTCTGTTTTTCTGGGGCAACTGCAGCCCCCGAAGGCCTGGCTGGGGAAGTCTCTAAAGCGTCCCCCCTGGCCTTGACTGGGCTCCACAGAGCCATGGCGTGCACCAAGAGCGCCCGCCAGCACTTACAGCTCCCAGAGCCATGCACCAAGAGCACCCGCCAGCTCTTGCAGCTCCCAGAACCACGCACCAAGAGCGCCCACCAGCTCTTGCAGCTCCCAGAACCATGCACCAAGAGCGCCCGCCAGCTCTTGCAGCTCCCAGAACCATGCACCAAGAGGGCCCCCAGCACTTGCAGCTCCTAGAGCCAGCATGCACCAAGAGCGCCCGCCAGCACTTGCAGCTCCCAGAGCCAGCATGCACCAAGAGCACCCACCAGCACTTGCAGCTCCCAGAGCCATCATGCACCAAGAGCGCCTGCCAGCACTTACAGCTCCCAGAGTCAGCATGCACCAAGAGCGCCCGCCAGCACTTGCAGCTCCCAGAGCCATGCACCTAGAGCGCCCCCAGCGCTGAGCTCATGGACTGAGTTCTGTCCAAGAGCTAAAGGTCTGGGGAATCCCTTTACTTTGGACTATAGTGACAGAGCTTGTTTTATATTGAATTAGTAAAAGTGTTTTGGAACCATGTTAGGCCCATCAGTTTTCATCCATTCCCCAGTGACCTCAGAGTTAGAAAGGAACACTTTTCCTGATATTGTGGGGGGACCCCAGCGGCTCCCAACATTTTAGGAAATAAATTGGAAGTGGATCCTCAAGTGTGCAGATTGGGAGATTGAGAAATGCCTGAGTAGCTCAAAGTTCTGACCCATTGCCATGTCCTCTGTGTGTTTTCTTACCCGTTGGGCTTTTTTTTTTGTTTGTTTGATGGTGTGTTGGTCATGCCTGGTGAGGCTCAGGGCTACTCTTGGCTCTACACTCAGGCATTAGTCTTGGTGGTGCAAACCATCTGTGGTGCCAGGGATTGCTGCCCGGGCTGACTGCATGCAGCCCACCTTGCGCACTGCACTGTGGCTCGGGCATGTGGAGCTTATAGACACACAGGAAGTGCGACTGAAATCGGGAGTGAAGTGTCGTATTTTGGAGAATGGTGCGTGCTTGTTTTCCATGCACGGACCTTGAGTGTTTAGGCCAGAAGGAGGATAACCAGAGCTCCCTGCGCCTCTTCACACCCCTTTGTGTGTTGAATTAGGAGAGGGTGGCGGCTTCCGGCAGCAGTGCAAGCAGGGAACTGCGCCTAGACAGTTGTCCTGCATGCATGGAGGGAGCAGGAGGGGCCAAGAGCAGGGACTGTTATTGCTTCATCCTCCAAGTCTACATGTTGGGGCCAGAGACACGATACAGCTGCTGAAGACGCTTATTCAGATGACCTTGGCTCTGGTGCTGACACCCCACTGCCCATTCACTGAGCACTGACAAGGAGTAATTCATGAGTACTGCTGGGTGTCTCCTAAAATTAAAAACTAAAGCGTCACTCTGTCCATTGTTATGGTGATCAAATGTGTGAAGTATCTGAAAGTAGGGACTACTCTGAGGTAGTCCCTAAAGCAAACAGTTCCTAAACGGCTGCTTACGTTCAGTGATATCAAAATTTCTCCCTTGGAAAACTGGTTAAAGCAGGCAGTTCCTGTGGAATCAGGCATCAGGTTGCTTCTGACCCATGAGACTGCAGATGTGTCTTTATGCAAATAACGGGATGTGGGGAGCCAGTCGGACTGGGTATGCAAACAAGGGTTTATAGAGGACCAATCAGAGTGCATCCGACCCATGAGACTGCAGATGTGTCTTTATGCAAATAACGGGATGTGGGAAACCAATCGGACTGGGTATGCAAATAAGGGTTTATAGGAGGATCAATCATTGTACTAGAATAATAGTAGAGCAGGGAGGGCGTTTGCTTTGCACGCAGCCAACCTGGGTACCATCCCTGGCATCCCATAGGATCCCTAAGCACAGCCAGGAGTAATTCCTTAGTGCAAAGCCAGGGAGGCACCTCTGAGCAGTGGGTCCGCTGAGCAATGCTTAGAAGACCACCCCTCATCCCAATTAGTGTATGTGCACACACACACACACACATGCACACACACATGCAGATACACACATGGGCCCTAGGGTCTCTGAGCAATGCTTAGACTACCCCTGATCCCAGATGGTACACACACACACGTGCATGCAGATACACATGGGCCCTGGGGTCCCTGAGTAATACTTAGAAGCCCACCCCTGACCCCAGCTGGCACACACATGTGCACACACAATGCACACTGGCCTGCACATACCACACACGTGCACACCGACATACACACAGAGACACACAGCTACACCACAGATGTCCCTTCTGCAGACATTCTGAAGTGTCTCTTTTAGGGACCCTGGAAGATGTAGGAAAGCTACAGGACAGCGAGGCAGATTCCTTGCCTTTGGGGCAATAGGGCAGGCAGCTGTGAAAGGGGGCATGGGATGTGGTGGAAGACTCAGATGATGGGTGACAAAAGTTGAAAGGAACTTGATCAGAAGGAACTTGGGGCACATCACTCCAGTGTGGCCTGGCGCAGGCAGCAGGGGTGCAAACCAGCCTGAAGGGACCCGTCTCCCGGCTGTCAGAGGGACCTGAGACCTGTCTCCCCGGCTGTCAGAAGGTACCCGTCTCACCGGCTGTCAGTGGACCCGTCTTCCCAGCTGTCAGAAAGGACCGTGTCCTAGGCTGTCAGAAGGGACCCATCTCCCCGGCTGTCAGGGGACCTGGGACTTGTCTCCTTGACTCTCAGAAGGGACCCGTCTCCCAGGCTCTCAGAGGGATCCATCTCCTGCCTGTCAGAAGGGACCCGTCTCCCCGGCTGTCAGAAGGGACCCGTCTCCCATCTGTGAGAAGGGACCCGACTCCCCAGCTGCCAGAAGGACCCGTCTCCCCCGGCTGTCAGAAGGGACCCGTCTCCCTGGCTCTCAGAAGGCACCCGTCTCCCGGCTGTCAGAGGGACCCTTCTCCCCCGGCTGTCAGAGGGACCCATATCCCCAGCTGTCAGAAGGAACCTGTCTCCCCGGCTGTCAGAAGGGACCTGACTCCCCGGCTGCCAGAGGGACCCGTCTCCCAAGCTGTCAGAAGGCACCCGTCTCCCCGGCTGTCAGATGGACCCTTCTCCCCGGCTGTCAGAGGGACCCATATCCCCTTCTGTCAGAAGGAACCTGTCTCCCCGGCTGTCAGAAGGGACCTGACTCCCGACTGTCAGAAGGAACCTGTCTCTCCCGGCTGTCAGAAGGGACCTGACTCCCCGACTGTCAGAAGGCACCTGGGACCTGTCTCCCCAGCTGTCAGAAGGGACCCGTCTCCCTTGCTGTCAGAGGGACCCGTCTCCCAAGCTGTCAGAAGGAACCTGTCTCCCTGGCTGTCAGAAGGACCCGTCTCTCCCCGCCTGTCAGAGGCACCCGTCTCCCCAGCTGTCAGAAGGAACCTATCTCCCCGGCTGTCCAGAAGGGACCTGTCTCCCGGCTGTCAGAAGGTACCTAGGACCTGTCTCCCTGGCTGTCAGAAGGGCCCTCTCTCCGGCTGTTAGAGGGACCTGGGACCCGTCTCCCCGGCTGTCAGAAGGGACCAAGGGCCCGTCTCCCGGCTGTCAGAGTATGTGGGACCTATCTCCCGATCTGTCAGAAAGGACCTGTCTCCCCCGGCTGTCAGAGGGACCTGGGACCTGTCTCCCCCCCGCTGTCAGAAGGGACCCAGGACCTGTCTCCCTGGCTGTCAGAAGGACCTGTCTGCCCGGCTGTCAGAAGGGACCTCTCTCCCCGGCTGTCAGAAGGGACCCGTATCCCCCAACTGTCAGAGGAACTGGGACCTGCTCTCCCCGGCTGTCAGACGGACCTGGGACCTGTCTGCCTGGCTGTCAGAAGGACCGGGACCTGTCTCCCCGGCTGTCAAGGGACCTGTCTCCCTGGCTGTCAGAAGGGACCACCTCGGACCTGTCTCCCCGGCTGTCAGAGGGACCTGTTTCCCCGGCTGTCAGAAGGGACCTGTCTCCCCAGCTGTCGGACCTGTCTCCCAGCTTCAGAAGGGACCTGTCTCTCTGGCTGTCAGAAGGGACCCCTTTCCCCAGCTGTCAGAGGGACCTGGGACCTGTCTCTACAGCTGTCTGAAAGGACCCTGTCTCCCGGCTGTCAGAAAGAACCTGTCTCTCCAGCTGTCAGAAGGGACCCATCTCCATGGCTGTCAGAGGGACCTGGGACCTGTCCCCCGACTGTCAGAAGGCAGATCTGGGCATGAGGACAAAGCACACGCACCTCTGTTCTTAGCTCTGTCCTTAGCTTTGCCCTGTGGCTTCTGATGGCGTGGGGAAGGTGCGGATGACTGCTCTGTGCAGAGTCAGTGCTCTCTCGGCCTGTTGCAGGACTCCTCTAAGAGCCTCTGCATCTGTGGGTTGCCTCCTGCAAATCACTTCATAGATAAGAGGGTAGTCTAAATGTGGCAGTTTATCTGACCATGTATTCTGTACTAGCTGGTATAAATATTCTCTCATGCTACCATAATCATCGCCGGGACTAGCTAGATCATACCAGTATATTTGCCTGGCCACGTTGGATCCCTAAATAATTAGACCAGAGAGAGAAATGCTGTTTGCCTCCAAGCAAGCAAGAATGGCTCCCTGATAACTCAAAGGCAATTAAAATACAAAACTACCGTGAAGTAGACGAGACTTGTGAAGGCTTGGAGAAATATTTAACTGGTACTAGTGTTAGTCTTTGGTACAGAGACATGCCATCTCAGAAACCCCCCTTCTCTACCCCTATAAAGGCTTTTCCAGGCATATCTTGGCTCAAGACATTAGCATATAAAAGACATTAGGTGAGGTGCTAGGAGAAATTACCTGAGGGCATTTGATCCTCCCTGCTTTCCATAATAGTGGGAGGGAGGTCTGAGTTGCAGGGGTATAAAAACTAGACTGCTTCCTCTCTCACCGCTCTTTTTGGGCTCTCTGTGAGCTCGCACCCTTCTTGGGAGTCTTGTCTTTGTCTCCTCTTTACAGGGCCTTTATATGTGGTGGCCGCCATTTTGGCCTACAGGTGGCTGGGGTTCTAGCCAGGAATCCTAAGCACAGGGTTTTCCTATTGTGAATTTGTATGCCTTAACCTGTGATAAGTAAAGCCTTTTAAAACTGCATTGGATTCCTGAGTCTTCATCCACTCCCCCCGCTTCGAAGTTAGAAGGGAACTCGCTTCCCCTTTATCCTTTACAAATCTTCTGGGTACTTGCAATTCTTTAAACTGTACCTCTGCATGAGGGCAATGTTTAATAGAGAGGGGAGGGATGTAATAGATTGAATGCGACCTTAAGGGATGAGGTTTGCTCAGGATTAAAGTAAATGAGTGAGAATCATAAAATTACAGATAGACTGGTCTTAAAGCTTGAGGACAGACTTATTAAAATTCGAAAAAAATTAGAAAAACAGGAGAGTAAAATTATTATACAGGATTCAAAATCAAAGGAACAGGAAAATAAAATTACTAAACTGGATTCAAAATTTGAGGCAAAATTAGAAGAACAGGAAAGTAAAATTATTAGACAGGATTTAAAATTTGAAGTAAAGTTTGAAGAGCAGAAGAAGGATATCAGTAAGATAAGCACCAACTTAGAGGCAGAAATTGACAAACAGAGTTAGAATCGAGGGACAGAAAGAAGAGGTCTGGAAATTAGAGATAAGATTGAAAGAACAAAAAAGAAGAAATATATAGGAAACTTGGGAACTTAAAACAAGAAATGGATGTGTTATGCAGGGAGATTTCTGATTTCATAGCTTACCAGTCAGGAAATAACGCATACCCGATTCTGAGGCTTGGCCCAACTAAAAGCCATTCACAAACACGCCCTAAGGCTGTAGACTTGAAAAGGTGTATACATTCCCGGCGAAAAAATCTAAAAAGAGTTCTAAAAAGAGTTCTAATGCGGCTGATAACTTAGAGGAGGAACAGGGAAACCCAAAGGAGGCAGGCTCTCAAACTGAAAATCTCCCGGAGTTAATACCTTCCAAGGGGAAGATGCTCCTCTGACAGAGAGTACACGCTCTGACAGGGAAGAATAGGAGGAACAGGTTAGCTCGTGCAGGCCCCAAGAGCCTTGCAGTTCCTCTGGTGGTCAATCTAATAATAATCAAAGAACAAAGCCCAGTAATCTTTCTCATGACCAATCTAAATATAAGTAAAACCAATTTATGAAGAATTGAGTATTGAGTCAATAACCCCCATTCAGGAAGGCTTGTGACAAGTTTGGAAGAGCAAATCCTTATTCTTTAAAATATTTAGCTTATTGGAGCCGAAGAAAAAAGTGGGTATTGTCAGACTTGGAAATGGTAGCCCGTACTTGTCTGACCGATTCACAGTTCATACAATGGCAAATGTGCTATGGAGATGGGGTTAACATGAATATTGACACTTTAAGAGAATCTGGCCATAATGTAACTTTTGCCATGCTGAAAGGTGAAGGTGAATGCCAAGAGAAAGAAAAACAAGCAACATTACCTGAAGCTGTTTTAAAAATTTGTTTGGGATACAGCATTAAAAGTATGGGAAAAATAGATGCTGAACCAGAATATCAAGGTAGCTGTACAAAAATTTACCAGGGTCCTAATGAACCTTACTTTTGATTTTATTGGGAGATTAACCACAGACAGGTTCAAGACCCATCCGCTCGACAAACACTAAAAGCGAACCTTAGCATATGAGAGAACGCTAATCAAAATTGCCGAGCAATACTATATAGTATTAAGGAAAAGGAAGACTTCATGGCATATCTAAAGGCCTGTAGAAATGTCGGTTTGGCCTCCCATGGAACACAGAATGCTATAGAGGCTTATCCCATACAGCAGGAGGATCAGGATAGGGGTGAAATGTCGAACAGCTTCGGGAGAGAAACAATAATCCTCAAAAGGATAAACAATGATCAGAGAAACTATGCTAATAATTGCAACTCCACCCCTCGGAGGGCCCCACCTGGACCATGCCCAAGGTGCAGGAAGGGAAAACTTTGGGCCAGAGACTGTCAGTCTCGGAGACGAAGTCAGCCTCAGGCTTCATCTGGACAGATAACCTGCTATAACTGCGGAGGGAAGGGGCACACCCGTAGAATTGGCCCATCTTCTAGAACTATCAATACAGGGCAACATCCTAATAATCCCTTTATGGGAAATGTTACATGGACCCCCTCCCAGGTTCCACAAACTCCGTAGGGTCAAATAACACCTATGCCTCCCCAAATGCAGGAAACTGGGTGGGGCCAGCCCCAGGCCCAGCTGAATCCAGGGCACTCTCGTTCATTTTACCTGCCGAGTATCCTCAGAATCAGAATCCACAGAATTGTAGTCAATAAATACTCTCTGGCCTACCCCATCAAACAATGGCAGTCTCGATATTCTCTGCCCTAAGACTGTCACAATATACCCAAGTCAAGATCCTTACATGCTAAAAACAGGGATAAAAGGACCTGCTCCCCAAGGTATTATGGGTTTAATTCAGGGGAGCGATTGGCTGAAATTTAATGGAATTAAGGTGCATTTCTGACTTCTAGATCCTGAATCTCATGGAGAGATAATACTGTCAATCTCTGTGCCAACTAAATGGACTTTTAAAAAGGGAACCGCTTTCTAGACTATTATTAATTTTGAGAATCTGTCTAGTCAGTCCGAACACCCTAGAACTGATGGCTTAAACAGTACCAACCCTTCTGCCAACTTCATTGTTGGTTATACAGTCACACAGAACCAAGCCCAGCCACCTCCCTAACTATCTAGTTGGCTACACTACCAGAATTTCGCAGGCCAGCGGCCGATTATACCCATTGAAATTTTATAAAAGGAAATTCAAAGGCATGTTGGATACAGGGGCAGACATATCCATAATCTCCACCAAGTATTGGCCCTCTAACTGGGCCCAAAAGAAAGTGTCCCATAGCCTGAATGGGGTAGGCACATCTCTTCTCTTCTCCGACAGAGTGCGAGATGGCTGCTGTATTGGCCCTGAAGGGAACGTAGCCATGGTCCAGCCTTATATAGCCCCTATGCCTTTTAACTTTATGGGGTCGAGACATGCTGGAGCAGTGGGGGGCAGTAATTCACATATCTCGTCCAATTCCCATCGGGCACCTGTTCCAGCTCTTCATAATAAACCTAACACAGGGAGTAACCCTTTTTAATTGGGGCCGCTGTGGTTAAGCACCCACCTCCTATCCGTATTCAGTGGAAATCCGAGCAAGCCTATATGGACACCACAGTGGCCCCTCAATATCAAAAAGTTAGAGGCGCTAACAAATCTAGTGGAAGAACAGCTGAATTTAGGACATATTGAAGAAACATGTTCAGAATGGAATTCTCCTGTTTTTTGTGATACAAGAAAAAATCAGGCGAATGGTGTTTGCTGATTGACTTAAGGAAAGTAAATTCTACTATGGTCCCCAGGGGGGCCCTGAACCTGGGCTCCCTCTCCAGCAGCTATTCCTAAAGATTGGCCACTAATTATCATAGATTTAAAAGACTGCTTTTACAGCATACCTATCCACCCAGATGATCGGAAAAGGTTTGCATTTTCAGTCCCTTCTATTAATCCTAAAGGCCCTTTACGTAGGTTTCAATGGACAGTATTGCCCCATGGTATGACTAACTCACCCAACGATGTGTCAACACTTTGTTGATGAGGTTTTTGCGACCCATTCATGCTAAATTTCCTGGTGCATACATCATCCACTACATGGATGATATCCTGCTAGCTTTGATAATTCCAGAGATCTCCAGAATTTATATAATGATGTAATGACAGTTTTACCACAGGCTGGCTTACAAGTAGCTATGGAAAAATCCAGGATACAGCCTCCATATCAATATTTGGGCTATGCTCTTGACCGCTTTACAGTGCCTCCTCAAAAAAATTCCATTAGTCAAAAAGACTCAAAACCTTGAATGATTTTCACAAACTGTTGGGAGATATCATCTGGGTGTGCCCCCCCTTGGGATTCCTAACTGTGAGCTCAATAAATTGTTTCCACACCCTTGAAGGTGATCCCGCTTTAAATAGCCCAAAGCAACTAACTCCTAAAGCTCAGAAGGAATTAGACTTTTCGTGGATAGGCTTCAAAAATCTTACCTCTCAGATTTAATCCGGAGAAAAGGTATGGTTCTTGAGGTCTTCAACAGCCTCCCGAGTCTCCAACTGCTGCTATAGCCCAATTATCTGGACCGTTAGAATGGGTTTACTTACATAACAAGCATAATCATACTGCAACACCTTACCTTGAGATGATAGCCAACCATACTTAAGGAAAGATGATGAACCCAAGTATTACTTGGACACGATCCCCATGTAATTGTACTACCTGACCCTAAAAAGAAATTGAAGCTGTTTTACTACTCAGTGAAATCCTTCAGAGAGCTTTAGCAGGATTTTTCAGGAGAAATATCTTACCATTACCCAGCTGGAAAAACCCGAAATTTCAGAAAAGGACACCTTTTGTAATTTCCACCATTATCTGCTCCCTCCCATTCCTGATGCTCCAGTGTATTATATTGATGGCTCCTCATCAGGAAGGGGTGGAATTACAGGTCCTTCACTGACCACTACTGTACATACAAATTATAAATCTGCTCAACAAGTAGAACTCGCTACCCTGATACATTTACTATCCCATATATCTGGCCCATGTAATGTGCTGAGTGATTCTGCATATGTAGTTGGTTTATTTCCTGGAATTGTCACTGCTTCTTTAAATGCCCATAATCCTATAATTCAGGAGCTACTCCATAAACTACAAGATCTCCTCCGAAAAGAACATTCCCTATATACATCTCCCACATCCATTCTCACAGCCGACTCTTGGGCCGATGGTTCGAGGAAATGAAGCAGCAGATCTCTTGGCAGCACCAGTATTTAAATCAGCTGAGGAAAAGCACCAGACTCTACATACAAATGCTCGCCGCCTTCATGCTACACCATGGCATCCCATGGAGAGAAGCTAGACAAATTGTCCACAACTGTCCTGTCTGTGCACCTTTACATTGTACATCTCATGGCGGGAGAAAATCCTTAAGGTTTACAGACAAACCAATTGTGGCAGATGTATGTAACTCATACTAACTTTTCACAACAAAACTTTCCTTCATGTGGTCATTGATACATTCTCGGTTCTTATTGGGCTGTTCCTATGATGACTGAAAGAGCTAAATCTGTTTGTTCATTTTACTCCAGTGCTTCTCCATCATGGTTATTCCCCACACCATAAAACAGATAACACTCCTGCTTACACCAGCAAAACCTTCAAATCCTTTTTCCAGGAATGGCAGATCAGACATATTACAGGAATTCCATATAATCCACAAGGACAAGGAATTGTTGAACGTGCTCACAGAACACTTAAACTCAGTTATTAAAGAAATGAAAAAACAAGTATGCCTCCAATGGATTCTTTATCTTTAACATTATTCTTAGCTCTGTCCTTAACTTTTGCCCCCATGGCTTCTGATGGCGTTGGGAGGCGCGGATCACTGCTCTGTGCAGAGACCCTTTGCTCTCCGGCCCTCAAGCCCTATGGTTTCTCCTCTCAGATCTTGTCCTCATTGTGCTCCTTGGTGGAGCATGACATCAAGTCACCACCCTCCTGAGCTAGCAAACGGCCCACAGGTCACTGGTGCGTCTTGCGGCCCCTACAAACCACAGACCACCCCCCCGGGACGAGGGCTGCACAGGAGATCCCATTCTCCCATGCCTGAATTCAGTTCAAGGTCAGAGCATCGCTTGCAAAGCCCTAGCACTACCAACTGCTGCCCAGAGGGAAGGCTCCCCCCCCCAAGCAGCACTCCTCCCCGTGAAAGAGACCAGACCGCTGGCGGTTCTAGGATCGTTGCCGGCTGGCTTGTGGCGTGAAGTGGGGAGAGTCAAACTGGGTCCCCTGCTAGAACTGCCTTCAGTCTCCTACCTTCTGTTCTGGGGGGGCATGCCTTGTAGGGCATGATGCTCTGCAGCTCGAACTGGGACAGTCACAGATTCCCACCCAGTTCCTCTGCAGCCAGGGAGCTCCCAACCACCGTTGCTGTTACAGTATCAGTAGCAACCGTAAGAATCAGGAACCTTTTTAGCCCGTGACCTCTCTACATGTCCACGAAGGCAGGTGACTTGAGTCCAACCGTTTCTAGTGTCTGCCGAAGGCATCACCTGACCGGTCCTTTCTGAGCAGCTTCTCCAGAGGGTTCTACTCGCTCACGATACCGGCATCCAAGCTGGAGGCTGAGGTGGTGTCCAGAAGTTTGTTTTACACTTTGCCTTTCCCTGCAGCTTTGTCTATGAGGGTCACCCACACAAAGGCCTAGCTCCCTACACTTTCCCTCATCGGACCAATTCCTTACAGCTTTCCCAGAGGCACGGCCACACACTATAGACATTTCGCAGCTCTGGTGAGGGTTCCGAGGCTCTGGGACACACACAATTTTTCGTTTCCTTCTTCTAAGAGAGCCGGCGACCCGAGACCCACAATCCTTCTATCTACTACTCTGAGTGTGAACTCGAGCGGAGTTTTGCCCCCTCACCATGGGATTTGCTGGGGTGTTGACTTCAGGGCCATATCGAGTAGACACCTTTCCGCCGCCCGCCATGCTCAAGGACACAGATACTACGCCGAGTTTGTTGGCAGGGCCTAGGCTCACTTCCCCTGGCCGTGTGCGGTTCCCTCAAACTGTGAGAGGTGGACAGCTGGTTACAAGCCTGAGCCCACTCGCTCCCAGATACCCAAGATCAGCTTTCTACTGGCTCACTGCTCTGTGCCCTACCACTGCTCTACAAGCTTCTTAACTAGCCTCCATTATCACTAGGGACCCCAAATTATTCTACTACCTAGAAAATATTAGCCAGTGCATCCTGATGCCCCACAGGAGAAACCACTCCCGTGGACTAAATGTTGCTCCTTGCAGCTAAAAGCTCAGTGTTCACTATATTTGCCCTGTGCCCTGGCACGCGCTGGGCAGTAGCTCTCTTACCAACATCCCGCCATATTCCTGGTTCAGGGTTACACTCTTGCTGTCCTCCTGCCAGTGCAAAATTTCGAAGGCGATGCTCCCGACTTAGCCCATTTGCTTTGGATATACCCTCCTCTGCTAACCTCACCACTGAGAGAAGCAGCCCCTTACCTCACCTAGTCATTGACTCTGTTTCATTTAATTGGCTGGCATGTATCTTTTTCCCCCCATGAGTACGGGAAGCATCAAACAGCAGGGGTGCTCTTTGAGTTCTTTTTTATCTTGCACATTTAGTATGGGGTGCAGTGATTTTCCATATTTGAGTGGAGTTAAATTGTGGATAATCTGCTTGGGGTTAGCTGGAGTTTACATGTAGGATTTGATTAGCGAAAGCACAGAGTCATTCTCCATTTCCAATGTGTGTCATTGCGGGGGAAAAGAGTAGGGATGGAGAGTGGAGAGGGAGGCGGGGAAAAAGCCTGTCAATCTCGCTCCATAATGACATCTTTGGGGAGGCCATCGCAGTCAAACTTTCTTCCCATTGTCCCTCCCACATGTGGCTCTACCTCAGACTATGTGAGCTTTATATGAGTAACCCCCTGAACCCATGATATCCCAGACATTCCATGTTTTCTACTTTAGGAACTCACCCTTCACGGGTGTAACTTCCGGTGATAGGACTAGCAGGGAGGCTAAATGGTTCAGCATATTGTATGTTTGTTTTCCTTACTCTTATCTACCACTGTTTATTTTGCCGCGCTTTCGCTTAGTTTCAGTTGCAGTGTTGCTCTGAGGAGCTTCAGACTAGTTCACTGTCCTACACATTACATAAACTTTCCTGGAAGCCCTCCCATTGTGCCCTCCACCCCATTTGGTGCACTTTCCTGGTGGGGCTCATTAGGTATTTTCCTTTGAGGAGGACCCACTCAGACTGGGCTGTTTGGACTGAGAGTTAGTGTTTGCAGAGACTTTTGACCTGGAGGAGAAACCAGCGCCCCTGGTACCTCAGCGAAACTTGCTTCGAGAAGCTTTGGGAGAGATTTTTCTTGACCCCGTCCCTCACTACGCACATGGGATGTGCTCAGCTGCCAGGAACAACCTGGTTAGAATCACTTTTATGCGTTTCCCTGCTATTGAATAGAGTAAATGATCTGTAAATATCTTTTTCAATTTTACTGCGGTGAAGTATAATCTGCAATTAATGAGTCCTACGGCAACTCTAGAAGGGTGACCTTCCAAGTTATGATATCAGCTGTTGAGTAACTGACTTGAGAACTCCTCCCGGTATCTGGGCCGCCCAGTGTTGTACCGAAGAACTCACAGGGACACTTAAAATAAGATGGAACTCAGGGAGAAGGACACAGGGTCCTTTAGATAGTCATTGGCCACAGCATGTGTCCCAGTGCGTGATAAACGGAGGCTGGGAACGGTCCAGAGGCCTATCTGGTGGTGGAGGAATCTGGGTGTTGAGACGCCCTGAGCCGGAGGGTGCTATTTGCGAATGGGCGTTGGCGCTGAGGTGTGATATCGAGTCACTGGCAGTCGCTGCGCGCGGTGAGGTGCAAATTAACAAACCCAGCAGCGGTGGGTATGTCGCTGATGGTACAGCTACGCAGCGCGGCAGGGCAAAATACTCTGTCCTGTGGTTCTGCTAAGCACGGCCTGCCACTCAGAGGTGATCTGCGGGCCCGTCCATGGATATGAGTGTGACCTGGATGGTGCCGTGGTCAAATGACTCCTGGTGGCCTGATGAGCTGGCAGTGGTACAAGCCTGCGTTATGGGGCGCAAAATTGTGACCGATGGTGCCCAGACGAAGTGGCTGCCTGGTGGTACCGCGGGACAGCCCGGCGGTGGTTGCAGGCGTGCTGTTCAAGGAAGATTCGTGTGATCGGATGGCTTCAGGACAAATGACTTTTGATTGATAGTGCGAAGCCATGAACCTGGTGTGGCGCCGGGAGTGCAGGTGTGATTTGGATAACACCATGGTCAAATCAGCTGCCATTGAGGCTGTAATTGCGCAAACACGGCTTGTGGTGCTGAGTATGTTATGGGAGTGCAGGAGTGATCTGGTTTCAGGCCGAGTTACTACTAATTGAGGTACCATGGGCGGCCCAGTGGTGGGTGCAGGCATTTCGAGGTCTGGTAGCGAGCCTGGATGCCCTCAGGGCGAAGCAACCGCTTGGTGGTACCAATTAATGATCCTGGCATTGAAGCGGGCCTTTGGGGACTCAGGTCACGACCCGTATGGTGCTTGGGGCCAAGTGGTACCGGTGGTGACAATCACTAAATGGGCATGGCAGTGGTATGGGGCACATTCAGGTGCCTAGGTGTGACTGGATGGTGCCAAGGCCAAATGATTTCAGGCACAGATGTTTACTGGGTGGGTGGTAGGATGGAGCCTGGGATGATGCGGGGGAAAATTACCAGCTGGTGGATACTAGAGTGCTGGGAATATATCAGATGAGGTCTGCTGGGTATCTGTATTGGGGCTGTTCCCAGACCTGAAGCCTCGAGCGAAAGGGTGTGTGACAGCCCTGGAGGCCCTGGCTAGCTGGCGCTTCTTTTAGGTGGGCTGCTCGCCTACGCCCCCTTTGTGGGTGCCGGTGGCCGCTGTTGAATTGGCTTTCTTGCTAACCTACGGTGCCTTGCGTCGAGGTATGTGACGCGCTGGCAGCCTGCCATGGCTGCTGGTACCCCCAAACTGGTGCCCCCTCTATTTGAGCCGTGCTGGGAGTGCATGTTTAGGGGCAACAGAATTGGTACGGATTGGCAGCAGGACCATGAGACTGCTGGCGCAGCAGCAGGTGGTACCCCTGGATGAACCCTGCTTGGTACGGGCATGTTGGGGCATAGGTGGTTTTTCTGCAATGTGGCCATGGGACTGCCTGGCAGTACCACTATGCAGCCTGGCGCAGTCGCGAGTTTTATTGGCGAGGCTGTGGTCTGCGACCTGAATTGGCGGCTGGGCCAAATGGTTTACGCCTGGTGGTAACTAAATGGCCCGGGCTGTAGTGCAGGCACGATTTGGGGGCCTGGGGTGCAACCTGGATGTGCTGAGACTGACCAGCTGCCCGGCGTTAACACTGAATGGGCCTGGTGGCAGATGCGGGCATGTTCGCATGTGTGACCTGGGTGGCAGCAGGTCCAAATGGCTGCCGGTGTAGTACCTGAGCGGACCCGGCAGTGGAAGCGGGCATGTTAGTGTGTGCAGGAGTGCAACCTGGCTGGCACTAAGGATGAAAGTACTTTTAGCCCAATGGTGCCTGAATGGGCCCCGTGGCAGGGCAGGCACATTGGCAGGCGCAGGTGCGACCTGAACAGGGCCAAATGGCTGCATGGTGGCTCCACTGAACAGGCCGGTGGCGGTCTTGCTGGGCGCGAAGCGGGCTGGAGATTTAACCTAGTTGGTGGCATGAGGCCAATGGCACCTGGTGGTACCCTGAATGTGCCCAGGCGGTGTTGCCAGCATGTTGGTGAGCTGTGGCTGATTTACAGAGTTTGACTTAGGTGCTGAGACCAATGTTTGATGGGTGCCCAAATGGACCGGGTGGTAGATGCCCGGCACGTTGGTGGAGCACATTAGGCGGGCACAGGTGCAACCTGGAGTGGCGGGCCAAATGGCTGCCCAGTGGTGCCGTCGCGGGGCGAAACGGTGGTAAGGCATGTTGACAGGTGCAGGTGCGACCTGGGTGGTGTTGACAGGGCCAAATGGCTGCCGCGGTGGTATAATTAATGATCCGAGCAGTGAATGCTGTTAGCAGGTACAGGTGCGACCTGTGTGGTGGCCAAGTGGCTGCCCAGTGATGACACTGAATGGGCCCGGCAATGGTGCTGGCACATTGATGGAGCTGGAGTGCCACATGTGTCGATAACTTGGGGCAAATGTCTGCCCAGTGTTGTAAAGTGAATGTGCCAGGCTGTGGTGCTAGCATGTTGGTGGGCAGATTGGCGGGCGCAGAGTGCGACGGGTGGCAACAGGGCCAAATGGCTGCCTGGTGTTTGTAGTAGATATAAGACCCGGGCGGTGGTGCTGGCACATTGATGAGCTTCAGGTGCTACCTGGTGATGGCACGGCTAAATGGCTGCTTAGTGGTGCCAGTGTGTGCCTGGTGGTGATGCAGGCATGTGGGGCGGGGGCACAGGGGTCTGAGCCTGGGACAGCAGCAAAATGGCTGCCCGGTGGTACCGAGACTGACCGAGCGGTGGTGCTGGCATGTTAGTGGCACATTGGTGGCTGGGGTCAGGCCTAAGGTGCGGCGGGCCCGATGGCAAACTGGTGGTACGAGTACCGACACGGCAACTGTGCTGGCATGTTGGCGGAGTGCAGGTGCGACCTGGGTGGCGGCAGGACCCATTAGCTGCCCACTGGTAGCAATGATGTGTGCCTGGCAGTGATGCGGGCACATTAGAGAGAAAGCGCAACCTGTTGTTTGCAGGTGGGACTGGACGGTGGGCCCGTAGGCGCGCCCTGGGTGCCGCTGGCCTGGTGTGCGGCTGGTTTCTTGCTGCTCGGGTACTGCTGGTTTCCATGGCCTCTCTACCACTTGTGCGCCTTTGCTCTGGCGATCACAGGGTGCGCACAGCCTGGAGCCATGATTATCTGGCACAGCTGGAGCACAGTCCCCTGAGGTGCTGGGCTGGCCCAGCAGGGCGCCCTGGGGCTGGCGATGGGGCTCTGGGCTGCCAATAGGATCTTGAGGCTGGCCGGCGGGGAGCCTAGGCTGACCAGCCGGGAGCACTTCAGGCTATTGTGGAGGCTCAGGCTGGCGGCGGAAGCGCACTAGGCTGGCAGTGAGGAGACACGCCACGCTAAGGCACGAGGCGGAAGGCGAGTGCTGGAGCTGACGCGAGCGGGGCCACTAGGCTGCACTGGGCGGGTCCACCATCACTGAGGGCTCCCCTTCAGATTCTGCCATGGACTCCACGTCGCTCCCACACAACTCCGCCTTCATGGACTCCACGTCCACTGAGGTCCAGCTGCGTGTCATTGCCGAGCCCTTTGTGGCTACGGCGGGAGTGAGGGCCGCTGGGCTGGGGTGCTGGGGTCTTTGAACAGGTCCAGGAGAACAGCAGCAGACAGTAAGTCACTTCCTAAACGGTCGTGAGCAGACAATAAATGATGGCATCAAGCCCATTGATATTTACGGGGCCCTGTCTCTGCTGAAATGGACCAGCTAGGGGTTGGTCCTGTTGATGTGCTGATAGTTTTTAACTATTGATGTGCTGATAGTTTTTTCAAAATTTACAGATACATAAATCAAATGTATATATTATAATCCTTATTGGTACAGGCTTAGAATAAATCCAAATCTACAAATGTAAATTTAATTAAGTGAGGGGAAGTTCCTCTTGAGCTTAGTGTAGGTGGGCCCCATAGATTTTAGCTTATGTGAAGCTGAGCAGAAGAGAGATGGCCGATTTTTCTCTGCAGCCACCTCTGCCGCCGGTACCCACTGGGAGGCTCAGGACTGATAAAGTCTGCGATGAGCACCTGCCGTCATGGGCCCTGAGACACACTGGCCCCACGAGCGGCCAGTCAAGCCACCTGATGTCTGCGCTAGATCTCTAGGCATGGGAGTTGATCCCACCACCACCCGATATGTCTTTGGGGAAGCCACCTAGTTCAGGCTGGAGCCAGGACTTGCTCTTTGCAGGAAAGGAAAGTCAGTCCTAGGCCTCACCCAAGGTTTCCTCAGGGTTCTTGTCTTCCTCACAGAAAAAGAACAACCAAGGAGTCAACTAGCAGTGAAGTAAAATAAATTTTATTATGGAGGTTTTTAGGATGGGGGAAGGAGAAGGGGGAAAGAGAGTAAGAAGGAAAGAATGAGGGAAAAAAAGAGCATACATTCAAGGGAGAACAGAGCTTAGCCAATAGCGGAGGGAAGCCCAGATTAATTTCCAAAGGGGACCTTTATCTTCTTGGGCTGGGATGCTCTGGAATCACCTGCTAGCCATTGAAGAAAGGTTGATGGGGATTAAGGGCTGGGGTTGGAAAAGATGGCTGATTCCAGCTTCCTCGGAACCTATTTGTTGGGGTTCATAAGTCTTATCAAGTCTTCATTCCTGGTTCAAAGAGTGAGCAACCTAAAAGGTGACAGTTGGCCTAATAGGGCCCCCTCCTGTGCACCTGCACCTACATCAAACTAGAAGCCCCATGGATCTCTCTGAGTTGTTATGTCTTTTCAGTTCCACCCCTTCTTATATTATTGAGCCTGGAGCTTTCCTGCCCTGCATCTTGAAAGGTCATCAGACTTTCCTCAGTTGGTCATATTCTGCTGTGTGTTTGCTTCTATCGTGTTATTTATTATGATTTTTAAAAACATATCACTTGCCTTGCCCTTCAAGTCTGTTCCTTCTAATCATGGCTTACTCACTTCAGTTTTCGTGTTTTTAATTAAAAGGAAATTTATTATAACACCGTGAGTAACTAGCACCATAAACCAAGTTGTTCATATTGCAACCCAACCAGGCATTCAGTGTTCCAACATCAATCCACCACCAGGAGTGACCTGCCTACCTGGTGCCCCCCAGTTTCCTACCGTAGTTTCCCCAATTTCCACCCACCACTCGAATCACCCCATTAACAACTGCAAAATATAGTTTCGCGATATTGTTTGTTACAACATAAAATAAGATTGGGTAATAAGAGGTACCAGAGCAATGAAAGTCAGTTTGGGGGCAAGAGTGACTGTTTGCCTTACTTTGTGGAAATTTATATTTTATCCCAGCATCTCCCCTAAGGCACCACCAGGAGTAATTTTTGAGTGCAGAGTTTGGAGTAACCCCCGAACATGGCCAGGCCTCACCCTCCCCCCCAAATAAAGCCACATAAACCCCAAAGCAAAGTCAGATTGTGAGCATTATATCATGCAATGGTGTTATTAAGTTACTTGTTTGAAGAATTTAATGGGTTCGGATTAGTCCTGAATTTAAGCCTTCTGTGTTATTTATATAGATTTACCCTTACTATTCACCTGCTGAGATAGACCAGTTACCCTTTGTTCATGCTTGAATTTCAGTCATACAATTTACACACCCTACATCTGTCAGTATCATTTCCAAAGCCAGTACATCCCCCAGTAACCCACAGCCTGCCCTGTAGCGAAATGTCTATTCTTCTGTCTTTTTTCTCTTTGCCTCTCTCTCTATACTCTTTCTTCTCTTTCACATTGTGTTTCATCATCTTTTGCTGAGGAATTTATCATGTATCCATTCACCTACTTTCAATTCTCAGTTTCTAGTCTACGTGTTCCTGATGCAGATGATTTGGGTGAAAACAAATATGAGGCCGGAAGGGAAGTGATTGCTTTCTGCTCCCAGCCAGCCTACCACACAGGACCCGCTGGGCAGGCTTAGGACTGATAAAGTCTGCGATGAGCCCTACCTGGCGTGGGCTGAACCTCGGCCTGGGTGGCCGTCGAGCCACTGATAATGCGCTAGATCTCCTAAGCGCAGGGGTTGATCCCCACCACCCGGGGGCTGCCGGGGAGCGCAGACTCAGGCTGGAGCCAAGAATTGCTCTTGCAGGAAAAGGAAAGTCAGTCCTAGGCCTGCAAGAAGACCTGCCAGGGTTCTTGTCTTTCTAAAAAAAAGAATTTTCAGAGTCGATTGGTGAAGTAAAATAGGTTTTATTAGGGAGGTTTTTAGGAGAGGGAGGGAGAAAGAAAGAAGAAGAGAAGAAAGTGATGTGCTCAAGAGAGAATACTGGGCACTACAAAGACATAGAGCCCCAACTGATTTTCAAATGGGCTTTGATCACTTTTGGCTGTTTTTTGGAATGCTTTTTTTCTTTGAGCTGGGTCCTGGGCCTGGAGCTGAGTTACATTCCTTGGGGAGCGTTAATTATCTAAAGCCTTTAGAAGGGTCAGTGGCCTATAGACTTCCCACACATTCCCTTTTGTGTACCCCTTTAATTTGTGTTGATAGTGGTCTTGTCAAGTTTGTTTCCGGTTTTCAATCAGGTGTTGCTCTGGATCTCTTCTTCAGAATTTTTATTGCGATGTGGCCCCCCTGTCTGCTTGCCTACAACATTACCATTTTCAATTATTGTGGCCAGCCCCTTTCTCTATCCCTACCTAACCTCTGCCTCTCACACACCTGTAAATCAGGGTTAACCTTAGATAAGTCCTCCTGGCCTGTTTTGCCTGTCCTTGGATGTTAGTCTTATGCCTTTTTCTTATGTCTCTGCAGGGTACCGGTCATTCTATATCTGTCATACACCTTCTGACTCATTTCATCGCATACACTCATGAGCTTCACGCTCCCATTTCATAACAAGATTCATGACTCCATTTTCCTAATGGCTATGTAGTATTCCACTGTGTAAGTACCTGATTCTTTTATCAGTCATCTGGTTGTTCAAAGTTCTATTTCTTAGGAATAGTGCTGCAATGATTATAGAATTAGGAATGGTGTTCTATTCTGTGCATTTTGGGCCCTGATGCATTGCCTCAGGTGATATGTCTGAGAGAGACAGACAGAGAGAGAAGAGAGCAGAAACTGACAAAGCTTTATATCTTTTCAGCTCTGTCTGGCCCATCAATGAAGCAGTTAAGGCCAATTGTCTTCAGGTAACCAGGCCCTCACCTAGTCCCACTGAAAGGGTTAATATCGCTTCCCGCCAAAGAGCTGAGGTACCAGTATCCCATAGGCCCTATGCAGATGGGGAAGGGCATCTGAGATGACTGTATCCTTGAATACGAAGGCATCCGCATCCCTCTGCCATGAGCATTACACACAGTCTAACATCTATTTTTCCAAAACTATCAGATCATATACTGGCTCATAGCTGTTTTGAATATTAGCCTTTAGGATTATTAGTTGGAGAGCCACTCTTGCTTGCTTGGGAGCAAACAGCATTTCTCTCTGGTCTAGTATAACTAT